>PVJO010012518.1:0-55363 GCA_004026905.1 Hystrix cristata
TAAGAAGGGGAGAGCTGGAGAGAGCTTGGCACAGGGATGCTCTGTTCTTCAAACAGATGGCTGCATCTGTCCCACAGCTGCCTCGGCCTTTGGTAGCCTCTGCTGCCCCAGGGCCTTCATCAGACTTGAATTCCAGAGCTGGAGCCGCTTGTTTTTCCTGCAGGCTTCCCTATCGGCTGCCTCTGATGTGTTTGAATCCCATAGCCTCCTTTCTTCCTCCTTCCAAGCTCCACAATGACCTCTCTTCCCCCACACACCCCAACCTGTCCTTGGACGATGCCCCCACACACTCCGGTAGGCACTGTCCTTGGCAGCATGAAAACCATGAGGAGTCTGCTCTAGGTGCCCTGCCCGGCCTCCCTGCTAGCAGACACGGTTCCAGAATCCCATCCTAAGACTGTCCCTCTGTCCCAGAAACCCTGAGCAGGCCAGGGATCACCAGTGTCTCACTCATCATGCCCCAACCCAGCCTAAAAAGGTCTGGGAACTTGGAGAGAAGGATGAATATAAAAGCAGCATTGGGTTTGTCGGGCGACGACATGCCACACCTTACAGGTGCTCTGTCCCCCACCTCTGTATGTGGCTGCCTCACCCGATAGCTCACTGGGTCCCCCACCCACCCCTTCTCATGGCTGCCACCTTGGCTTCCTGGGGCCCCACTTAGATGTCCTTCTAGCAGGAAGGCTTCCTGGGCCTCTGGACATGGAACTGGAGCCCTTGGACCTGTGTTCCAAGGACCCTGTGGTCCCCTGCCCCTGAGCACTGCATTCCAGTCATCTGTCTACATCCTCTCCCTGACCAAGAGCCCATTAAGAGCAAGGCTTGTAACCTCAGTGTCTGGCATGTCGCCCTGCACACAGCTGGCGCTCAGTAGATGTTTGTTAAAAGAACAGGATGCTAGCTCAAGCATCGCATCCCTGTGGAGAAAGCAGTAAGCCTGGACACCTACCACACTGTCCTGGGGTGGAGGGGGACACAGCTCCTCCTGCTGCTCCTCACCTCGGGGATGAGTGTGTTCATCCTCACGTCTCAGTCAGTATGCCACGCAGCAACTAGCCTGGGCCAAGCGCGTGTTCCCTCCTGTGTCCCCAACAAGGGCGCCCTTGGGATTTTGAGTGTGACCATTCTCAGTTGTGTACCACTGTCTGCCATGTTGCAGGACATCCAGCATCCTCACCTCTGCCCATTACGTACCATTAGTACCCCAGCGATCATATTGACAGACCATCACCATGCACACACACGCACACACATATGCTCAGAAGTCCCTGGGGTAAAGGGCCAAGAGGAAAGTAGTATCGCCTTCTTGCCCACAGCTGAGAATTCAGAGTCAGCTGAAGTCTTGGCCACAGCTCGGTGAGAAGCGATGGGTTCCACAGCAGGGCCATGGTGGACCACAGAGTACACAGGTACATGGCAGCAGGATGTGGGGGCTCAGAAAGGCATCTGTCACTCTCGGTAGATAATGGCAAGGTGCCTTGATAACAGCAGTTTGCTAAGATTTATTGAGCATTTACATATCCCAGGCTCCAGGCTCAGTGTTGTATGTGATTTGTTTAATGCTCCCAGTCTCCGAGGAGGCCCCAGCTCTCTGAGAAGGAAACCAGGGATGAGAATTTCAATGCCATTTAACATAGGTGTTTTTGACAGGGCCACGAGTCACTCCCAGCAGCTGAAGTATTGCTCTGTGCTGACTTGATCGATAAAAGCAAATGTCAAAATTCCCAGATGAAAGACTCACATTAAAAAGTGTCCTGTTGTATTAATTATAAGGTCGTGAACTGCAAAATATATTCTGCACGGTGTTAATTTACTGGAATGTCCAGTGTTGTGAGAATAATGGGCTCCTTGAGCAATAAAGTTTGAGAAGAGCTTTCGGACAAGCCTACGTAGAGGTCCATGGAACAGGAACTATGAAGGCCAGAGGAATGGTCACAGGTTATCAGCCTCTCGCAGTGAGTCCGGGTAATTTCAGAACATCAAACAAGCCACAGGAGAACCTGGCTTGTCTGCCAGACAGTGATTAAAAACCAATCGGCACTGATTAACCATCAGAAAAGAGGGAATCAGAAAGGGTTACTGATGTTTCTCCAAATTTCTCATTAATAAAAAGTGCTAATTAGTGATGGCTGATTGCTGTCTATTTTGCACACGAAATACTATGGCCTGGAGAATTTGGTTAATGCCATAACTTTCCCTAGGGCCACACAACTCCTTAACCCCAGGGCCCAATATGGACCCAATTCTCTCCAACATCGTAGCTTATGATTTGAAACTCTATACGCAAAGCATTCCAAGTCTTAAGGTTTGTCATGGGCGGCTTTCCCGTGTGAATATCCAAAGCAAATCCAATCTCAAGCAGGATGCCCCAGTGTGCTCTCTAATTGGGGTTTATATTACTGTTACTGCCTTTATTTTCAGCATATCTTTTTGACCTAAAAATTAGCTATTTGGTCTGAGTAGTATATATGGAATTTTTTCTAGTATGATTTAGGTTTTTTGATTTATTACTTTTTTATTTCTCACATTTTCACACTGCTGCACACTCTTTTTTATTTTTATTTCTAATGAAATAGCATCCATTTGCACAGACACTGACTCCATTTGATGGATCCCCTTCCTGGTGCCAGCCTGCTGCCATGAACTGCTCTGAAGGCTTTGATGACATCAGTGGTCCCCCCAAGTTTCAAGTGTTCCCAGGACTGGCATCAGAGCCCTCCTCATTTTTCAACGTTGTCTTTCCTCTCCACAGACGTGGGCGCATTTTTCGAAGAAGGGATGTGGCTGCGTTATAACTTCCAGGCACCGGTGGTCAGCACCAAAGACACGGGCAGCAGGGCAGAGAACTCTCTGGAGCAGCAGCACTTGGCCCCAGACCTGGCCCAAGAGCAGATCCACTTCAGCTTCAGCACCACCAAGGCGCCTTGCATCCTTCTCTACGTCAGTTCGCTCACCACCGACTTCCTGGCCGTGCTCGTCAAACCCTCCGGTAAGGACAAGCACACCTCGCCTGCTGCCGTTTTAACCGTGGACAGACAGAATGTCCTAGTAAGAGGCCAGACCGTTCTTGGCTTCTTCTTTATTCCCCGGGAGATAGTGAGAAAGTCATCTAATGTCTTTGAACTTCATTTCTCTGCATGGAAGTCAGGAAAACAACAATGTGAAGTACTTTATAGCAACGCGTTATGGTAATAATGGTGGTGGGGCATATTCGGTTCTTTTCAAGAAACTTATTATGTGAAATGAGAAGGTTTCTGTGTACAATGATTGTTTTCGTTCCTTTTAAATACAGACCTTTATTATTGTTCTGAACACAGGCGAGCCTTGAAGTAGTAAAATTAATTTTATGTAAGTCAGTGAATTATTCTGATTTATGACAGTATTAGCAGGTTGGGGGGTTTTAGCCAGGTTCTTGATGTCCTAAACGAAGAAATGAGCAGGACACCCCAAAGTAGCAGTACGATCAATGATTTATTTGAAAAAGAAAAGACAAGGTCCACTCCAAGGTGGGAGTGGGCCACTGAGAAGAGCCTGATGTCTGAAGCTCGGGGTTTGGGGTGAGATTAAGGGTTTGATCTGAGCAGTAAGGAGCTTGACTCAGTCCTTTCATCAGATGGTGGAGTTTTTTTTACCTTTTATGGCACTTAGAGGAGCTGTCATGGTGTCCAAAGCCCACAGAGGGCCAAATCTTGAGACAATCGCACAGTAATTAGACTTGGGCTAGCCAAGGGTTGCAGGAGACCACTGGGCACATGCCTGCAGACCTGTGTATAAACTAAACTAATTACCTAACTAAATTAGGTAATTACTAAATTACCTAAATTACCTAGTAACCTCTTCCTTTTATATTCAGACCTGGGCACCTTGGTCCTGAGCTAATGTTAACTCAGAAGGTAGATCCAGTCCCAGAAAGTGGACTCCAATGTGGGTCCTCCCTTTTCACCAGCTATTTCCTTGGTCACCTTATGACTCAGATCTGGCTCAGACAGCAGGCTCCAAAGTGAGCCCTCCCTCCTTTCTGCAGCCTTTTCCTTAGCTACCTCCTGCCTCAACTGAGTATCAGTAGATTTCTCCTGACTATATGAATTCTAAATAGAAACAGAAAATCAAAGATGTTTTCATCCATAAAGCCACTCAGTTTTGTATTCACAAAATATAACCCTGGAATGAATGTTGCTGAAAGCAGAGTATATTTCACTTGTAAAACTCAAGGCCATCTTAATCATCAGTTGTGTCCTGACTAGAGACAAACCTGGTGAGAAAACAGATGTGGACTTTGGTCCTTCAATAAGAGCCCTGAGAGGAGTCTAGTTAGTCCTGGAATGTAAAAACAAGCTATCATTGAGGAATCTACTTCCTCTCTAAAAACTTGAGCTCACACATAGTTACAGTTTTAAGAAGATCACTTTTTTGAATTAAAATACTTTATATGTATGAAAGAAGAAACCTCAGTAATTCACTTCCCATAAAAATTATGTGAGCCTCTCTCTTCCATTCTCCCTTTCTTCTTGCTCTCTGGTGACTATTCCCTTGTAGCATCTTAGATCAAGATGTTTTTCCTTCGGGACCAAAAATTATTGTTAGCTGGATTCAGCTAAACTTTTAAAAAACAGTAATTTTTAAAACCCCTTCTTTGGGCAATGGATTGTTGATTAAAATGATGGGAAAAAACTAATGTTTCCTTTCAGAAATTGTTCCTAAAGAAATAGGACAAAATTGGACATGAAGTCCAAAAAATTGGACCATGAAGCTATCTATTATAGTGTTGTTTATGAAAATAAAAGTTGCAAAAGAACCTGGAATTTCAACATTAGTGAAATGTATTTTTTGGTGTTTTTGGGTTTTTTGGTTTTTGTTTTTGTTTTTTGTTTTTTGCTTTTTGGGTTTTTTTTGGTGCTGGGGATCGAATTCAGGGCCTTGCGTTTGCAAGGCAAGCACTCTAAGCACTGAGCTAGATCCTCAGCCCCGAAATGTTTTTTTTTTTTTAAGTTAGCTATGTTTTTAATGGAATAGTACTTACATTTATGAAGACTAATGACACAGAAAAAAACTTTTATAATATACTGCTAAAACAAAAAACAAGGTACTGCCTTGAATCTATAATGTCAGCTTAACTCTGTAAAACACATGGATGGAGGGGAAAGCATGCAGATGTCCACGAAATACCTGGTCAGATTGTGGATGACTGTTTTCTCCTGAGTGATATTCTTCTGTGTATGTCAGATCCTCATACTGATCAAATGTCACTTTTCTAATCAGAAAAAAATAGTAGAATCAGGAAGAGTGCAGGAGACAAAAGTACACAACTCCTGCTCTTCGGGAGTTCGGCAGTTTATTTGTCCTGGACCAGTCAATAGATTTTAATGCATACCAGCCTCCCAGTGGCTGCCTCTCACCTCCCTCCCAGGAAGAGAGGCTGTCAAGGATTTGATGTCCCCGTGCCCATGCATACTGTGCTCTGGCTCCAAACCACCGCCACCCTAAAATGTAGTCCTAGCTGTATTTGAGAACTCGCATTATCAGCGGCCGCGCCCACCGCTGCCTGCACAAGTGCTTGAGGTCAGGGACATTCATAGTACGCAAGGGTCCAGTGAGGCCGTGATTCTGGAAGATAGCGCCTGTTCTTACACCTTTCCCGGGAGGGATTACATGACTTGAACAGTGTCAAGCTGCTGGTGAAAATTTGGCCTTTTCACACTCCAAATACTGTCTTTTTTATGAAATGAAACTTAAATTTAGGAATAACTTTGAGAAATTCATTCGGGGTGTGGGAGAACACCACTAAGGTATAGCTATGTCAAAATACCAGAAAGAAAATAAAGTCTAAATAAACAAACTAAAAGGCTTTAACTAAATATCCTGGTATCCTGCAGACTTCGTGTATTGAAAGCTGCCCCTCTCTCTGCCCAGAGCCATCCTTCTTTATGGGTGGTGTCTGGCACAGCCATCCCATAATGCCCCTGGTAAACACCTAAAGGCGCCTCGTAAAACCAGGAAGCATCCTCATCCGCGAGCTTCCAGACGTGACCCACCAGCCGGACGGGAGGAAAGAGCCTGGATGGAGGATTTGAATTCTGCCTCTACCTTTGCCACTTGCTTCAGCCGGTTAGCAGCTCCACCCCTCAGCTTCCTGATTTGCAAAATAGTGCCTCGTCCATTAGATTATTGTGGAAATCAAATAAGTCTAAAGTGCTACATAGTATATGCATGCAGTGACTGTGGGTAGGGGTTAGCAGTTATTATTACCGGAGTACACTCATTCCATCCATGTTTTCCCACTTATTCAACATCCTCTGCTCTTCATTTGCAAGAGCCCCATGCTCCCCGGGCACGCAGTGGCCCTCTGTGCCCACCGCCGTGCCCATGGTCCTCCCGGACCCACACACCCTCGCCTCCCTCCCAGGTCTGTACCTGCCTTTCATTCTAAGCCAAATCAAGTCTCACCTCCTTGCGGTGACTTCTCCTGGCTTTAAACTCCAACCGTGCTTGTCCTCAGTGTCATTTGTTTGGCACTTAATATACTGTGTTGTTGTCCATCTCTGTTATAAACATGAGTCGTCTTCCTAGCGAGATGAAAAGCTCCCAGCGCTACGTCTCCTGCCCACAATAGGTGCCCTGTAAGTGCTCGCTGATGGTAATGATCATGGGCAGAGAAGAATAAATCTGTTAAGCATGTTATTTGCTGCAGCCAGTAAAAAAAGAGGTCCCATATAACAGCTTTAATTCACTTGGGAGATGAACACAGAGTAGAAGTGAAGTATCTCTCCATTTGAATAATATTTCACTTTAATGGGTAAATATTAACATTCTCCTTACCATCATTCAGGGGTCCCCCTCTGCTGTGATTTGAAAGGAATAAATACATCACTTAAATTTTATTATTCAAGAATATTGCCATTATTGTTCATAGATACTATCTATAAATTTAAAGTTCCAGCTCATCTGTTTTTTTTTTCTCAAAGCAAATAATTTCTATTACCATTAAGTGGAGCACTTAGAGGAATTTTAAATCAAACTTACAAAGCCAAGAGAGCCAGAAAAGAGAAAAGTAATGAAAACAACTTAATGCTGATTTTAATAGAGCTGGAGAATATAAAGAGGCTGCTGGTGAAGAGACAATCAGGAGGGAAAAGGCATGTTTTGCACAATGTCCAGCTTGTCAGAACCCCGGAACCCAGCGTCAGAGTTCTCTCTTGCGTGTCTTTGTGTGCCCAGATTTGCGCACAGCAGATCAGGGGTGGTTGTCTATGTGGAAAGTGGACTCTGCACTTGTAATGAAAAGCTCATTTTCAGACCCACCTATTCAACATCCTCTACTCTTCATTTGCAAGAAATCCAGACCTCTTGGACCTTGAGAAAGGCTGTACTTTGTCCAGGGACTAAAGAAATGAATTAAATGAAGGTCAAATCAATGCAGCTGTAGATTTAAGAAAACTGACTGCTTTTAGATGATGTCCGAGCAGCTGAAGTAAAAACTTAAGACAGCCCCCTTGTTTGGGCTGCATGTGCCCGAACATCTTGCCTAATCATCTCCTTTGCCCAAGACAGATTATTTTTAGTGGGATGGGAGTACGTGAAAAGAATCTGTGAAATGCTGAGGGGCGGGAAGACAAGCAGATCGAGAAGAGGGAGCTGCATCTTCCAAGACCCTGAGGTAGGAGGCAGAAGGGTTTTCTCAGAACTGGAGAAGTCCAAACTCTCTTGGATGTAAAAAGAGAGAGGACAGAGCATGATACGAAAATAAAGAGCAAACAGAACTCAGAGCAGGCAGGGCGTCATGGGCTGAGTTAACAGTGGATGTCTTCATCGTGGGAGCAATCGAAAGGCTTTGAAAGGTTTTTGCATGATCCAGTGAAATAATCAATTATGCATTTTTAAAACATCCCTCTGTCTCCTTTGCAAAGAAAATGCCGGGAAGGAAGAAAGCATAGAATCAAGGGGACCACTTGTGAAGTCATCCAATGAATACTCAGGAAGCAGCTGCTGTTGGCAGGCACTGTTCCCGCCACGGGGTACAAAGTCGTAAGGGACAGAAACAAAGTCTGGCCTTCCTGGAGCTTATAGTTAAACAAGACAGGATGGCCGGGCAAATTAATACAATCCGTAGTATGCTGCTTGGCGAGAACTGTTGTGTGGAAAATATAAGACAGAAAAGAGAGGGCTCGGCCAAGGAAAAGGAATGGCAAAATGCCACTTTTTTGAGGAAGTCACAGAAATAATCACTGAGAAGATAACACAAGAGCAAATATCGGAAGGTGTGAAAGTCATCCATGCACATAACCAGGGAATGAGTGTCCTAGAGACAAGAATCAGCAAGTGCAAAGATCCTGAGGCAGGGTCTTGCCCAGCTTCTAAGGAAACAGCAGGAGTCCGCTGTGGACTGGCAAAGAGTTGGCCAAAGAGGTAAGAAATAAGAGATTAGATCAGAGAGATGGAGGATGCTCAGACAGGGCACAGTGAGTGTATTAGTTACTTTTCTAGAGTCAGTAGTTTGCAAGAGAGCAGATTGAATACACAACATTAATACATTACAACATTCTCACACACAAGCCAAATGCAGGAAGAGTGCAGAACATCTCTCTCTGCACTGGAGACCCCAAAGATCTAACCAAGGGCTGGGAGCCCACAGCACTGTCTCACATAAGTCTGTGTCTGCACTAAAAGGCTGAAGAAATCTATTTGGGAGCCCGAGTGTGACACTCACAGCAGAGACGAAGACAGAGCTCACCCAAAGCAACAGTAGCCATCCCTGATGGCAGCAAGGCCCCGAGATTCTCCCACAATGAGAACAGCCAAGTTCATTCAAGGAAATAAGCCACAACAGAGCTTCTCCTGGGAAACAGCCACCGCCTCTCTTCTGCTCCTGATCTCCTTTGTGTTGTGTTGGCAATAACCTTCAGGTGGATGCTCTACACCTAGAACCACGCCAACTCAGTTCAGCTGGGCGTTCCTGCGCAAGGTGACCACAATAATAAGTCCTCCACAATCCACCCCTGGTCAACCTGATAACCAGACACATTTCTTTAAACCATAGTCTCTAGTGGCAAATTTGTAAAGAGTTAATATATCTTGGTCTACTCAGATTTACATTAACAATGCAATTCTTCCTGCACTCATTCCCACACCAGAAACAAATAGTCTCAAAACAGGTGTCCAAAAATTACAAATATACATACAAATATAAACAACTCCATTCTGTCTCTCTTGCTTGTTCTAAAACAAATGATTTATATACGAAGTACAATATACCAACACAGTGCATGCACATTAAAAAGTAGCTCACATTTTAAAACTCCTTCGTTTTCCATTAACTTTTTTTTTTTTATGCTGGGGATCAAACTCAGGGCCTTGTGCTTGCTAGATAAACACTCTAACCATTGAGCTAAATCCCCAGCCCCGTCATTAACTTTAACAACAGAGCACACGAACATTAAGAGACGCCCCAAAGGATCTCCTGCACCCCACATACACTCTTCCCTCCTGGTCAAAGGCCTCGGGTCATTTTTCCTTTGGCCTGTTTCTTGTGTACAACCACGTTCTCCTCTGTTCATCCTTGCAATCCACAGCTCCCCTCTGACCAAACGCTTGAAGTCACCCTCCTGGCTCTCTGCTCTCAATTTCCAACATACATCTGACCAAAAGCCCTCAACAGTAACTATGCTGCCGTCCCAACACTAGGCTGCACGGAAGCTTTTCTGCCACCCAGGTAGTATCTCCAAACACAAGCAAAATGCAGACCAACCTCTGCCAAAGCACACACATACTGCCTGGGAGCCAGCAGCCAATGCAGTTCTCAGCAGAGGCCTCCCGAGCCTCATCCTAACCAGCAGCATTTCCATCAGTTACTCTGGTTTTCCACACTCTGACTCTGCTCTAATAAGTTTAGAGCATTCTAGGGCTGTCTTTTCAGCCAGTCTCTTCGGCCAGTCTTTCAAACGTTTCCAAATTAATTCTGAAAGCACGTAAGCCACATGGCCAGGCAATGTTACAGCAAGGACCCCACTTCTCCGGTACCAGTTTCTGTACTGTTACTCTTCTAGAGTCAATGGTTTGCAAGAGAGCAGACTTAATATGGGACATTTACACATTACAATATTCACACACACAAGCCACATGCAGGAAGAGTGCAGAACGTCTCGCTACGCACTGGAGACCTGAAAGATCCAATCAAGGATGAGGAGCCCGCGGCAATGTCCCGTGTAAGTCTGTGCCTGCACTAAAAGGCTGAAGAAATCTATACCAAGCCAGGATATGACACTCACAGTGGAGATGAAGACCAGAGCTCCCCCAATGCAAACAGCAGCCACCCTGACGACAGCAAGGCCCCGAGCTCCTTCTGTGATGCAAACAGCCGAGCTCCCTTCGAGAGAACCAGCCACAACAGAGCTTCTCCTGGGAAACAGCCACCACCTGTCTTCTGCTCCTGTTTTCCCTTATGTTGTGCTGGCAATAACCTTCAGGTGGATCTTCTATGCCCAGAACTGCACCAACTCAGTCCAGCTGGGGGTTCCTGCGCAAGCTGACCACAATAACAAGTCCACCACAGTGAGGCATTAGAAATACTTTGATTTGTACTTGGAGTGTGATAGAAAGCCATTAGAGGATTCCGAGCAGATGGTCACTCTGACCACCATGTGGGAAGTGTGTGCAAGAGGGCAGAGGCCAGATTTCAACAGAGGAAAATTGTGGTAAGAGTGGAAGCAAAGAGGTCAATGTGGCGGCAAATACAATAATCCAGGCAAAAGACAGGGGTGGCTTGGTCTGGGGTTCAGCATGGAAATATGCAAAGCAGCAAATTCAGGGTCTAGTTGGAAAATTCAGACAGGATTTGCTGAGAGATTGTCTGTGTTGACGTAGGAAACAGGGAGAGAGGAGTCAAGGTTTTGGCAAGAGTAATTGGAAGCATGATGTGACCACTAACCAAAATGTACAAAAACTGTGCTGGATACTTTTGGAGATAGAAGTTGGATGTCACGTTGCATGTATTGTGTTTGAGGTGTCAGTAAGACACCCAAGCAACAATATGGAGCAGACAGTTTGTGGAGTGAGTTGGGGGTCCAGGAGAGAAGGTGGACTGGAGTACAACTTTGGAATCTGATGTGCATTTTGTTCACAACCTGAGGCTGAACAGGAAGACCATGAGGTGAGCAGAAGACAGAAGAGAAGGTGGGCAAAGACTGGGCCCTGAGGAGCTGCGAGAGGAAGGTGTCCAAAAATGACAGGGGAAAGCTCAAGAGAGAAAATCAGAGTATGTGCTGGAGGCCAGATGTAGACCAGGAGAAAGGCTCACTTCTGTGTCAGATGCCCCTGCGGAGGTCATGGGGGCCTGGCCAACAGGGCCCAGAAGATGGAAGTGTGACCACGGGGTGCACGGCAAATAGCCAAGGCCCCAGACAGACGAGTGCACACACCCACTATGAGAGAGATGGAGAAGAAAGAGGGATCCGGAGATATCAACAACACTTGGTAGAAACCCTATAAGCAAAGAAAATGAAGGTAAAATGCCAAGATAAAATTCAGAACTGGGGAAGGTTTATTGAATTTTGTTCAGAAAAAGCAAAATAGGAAATGCAGTTAATTCTTGCTTTTCTAACGAATGTTTTTCTCAAACCTAGGAACAAGGTGCTACCTTTTAAATGGCATGTGTGATCCTAAGATGCCTAAATAAGGAAGACAACATTTCGGAAGCATAGCGTTTGTGTGTGTGTGTGTGTGTGTGTGTGTGTGTGTGTGTGTGTGTGTCTGCATGAGGAGTGGCAGGAGAGGCTGCCAAGATATTTAGCTATCCCTGGATGGTGGGATGGTGGGATTTCAAGACTTTCTTTTCCTTTCCTCTTTTCTTTTTGTTTATTTCTCAGTTTTTATCATCTTGTTTTAGCCAATAACTTAAAAATCAGAATTATCCAAATTTGTTTTCCAAGAAGGAAAATGAAAGAGACCACAAAGAATCTACCAGGTGATTTACAGTTAGTCAAACTCTTGCTAGATTGCTGGCTCCACTTTTTAAGCTCTGAGATGTCAAACACTATTAACACCACAAAAATCTCAATTTGAGTAAAATATGAGATAAAAATTGATGACTTTGAAAAATCATAATTAAGGAATAAAGCTGTGGCTGCTACGTGGCTTAAGTAAAAGCAGGATCTAGAATGCCCTGTTGTGTTAGCCTTTCTGGTTATTAGTTGTAATTGTTAAGCAGGGACAAGGCAAAAGAAAGAAATTTGAGGAACCAAAGTGAATTATCTTTGAGAGAAAACCAAGGGACCTGGGATGTACATCTTTTCCTTCAATTTGCATTTTGGTTCATCTCTAACCTACAAAAAAATTCATAACTTTGTTTTCTGGTCTCAGTGAGGCCACTCAAAATCCTCTGTATTTATCTTTTGCAAATTATGTTTATTTTTGATATTGGAAGCTCATGATTCTTTTATATACTGAATGTCACACTTTACAGTTAGAGCGAGCCCATTTATTTTTTATTTCACAGTACTATGTGGGGCCTGAAAAGGTTTCTATAGTCCTGTATTGTCATGTTTTCATTCTGTTTCCAGGCAAGATCCCAACTTGGGACATTTATGCCATTCGCTGCTTCCACCTTGTGATTATGGTGCGTGCAGTTCATGGTTGGCAGGTTGCGGATATACATAAGCCTGTCTCTGTTGACCCTGACGGGTCAGTGGGCCTCTAAGTACTGACATCAATGGATGTGGGAGGAACGAGCAGAGTTTACGGAAAGCCAAGCTGCAGGAGTGGAGGATGCAATATTGGGAGGAAATGCAGGACAAAAATCACTGGGCTTCTTTCCTTTCTCATGTAGGAAACTTAGAGATCCGGTACAACCTGGGAGGCACCAGAGAGCCATACAATATTGATGTAGACCACAGGAACATGGCCAACGGGCAGCCCCACAGTGTGAACATCACCCGTCGCGGGAAGACCATAATTCTCAAGGTATGCACACTGTACACATACTTTAACGTGTAAGAATAATACAGTGTTATAGTCTCTATGCCCTGTAATGCTTGGTTACTGATTTTCTTGAGGGTGGGGGAGACGGGTAGAGAAAGATAAATATATTTTATCCTTCAAGTGCTTAAGTAGTGGAGTAAAAAGATACTCCAGGCGTGACTGAAAAATACAGTGAATGTTTAAATTTTTAAAGTGTATTACAGTAAAAGACGTGTTGCCATTATTCCCCTTCAAAATAGTCCCTCTCACTTCAAACGCACTTACCCCATCATTCCTGCCCCTTTCTGAAGCACTTCTGGAAGTTCTCTTTCGTAAGTATCTTTGGTTGCACTGTTGTGGCTGCCTCCATGTGCTGAATCAATTCAAAACCTTTAGCTGTCATGGTCATCTTGACGTTAGGGAAGAGCCGGGTGTCGCACGATGCCATACTTGGTGAATAAGGTGGATGAAGACACGCAGTAATGTTTTTATGACTCCGCCTTTCTGTTGGACAGCTTGTGGCAATAGTATTCACCATATATTTTGATCACACTTCATTTATAGTCTTTGATATTCGTGGAGTATTGCTTCTGGGACCTCCATGGATACTAAAACCCCAGGATGCTCAACTCCCTTATAAACTACAGCGTAATATTTGTACATAACCCACACACATCCTTCCAGAAACTTTAGATTACCTCCAGACCATTGATAATACAATATAAATGCTATGTCAGTAGTTGTACACTATATTGTTCAGAGGATAATGACAAGAAAAAAAAATGTCTGTATATCCGCAATGCAAATGCAATTCTATTTTTTAATGTTTTCAGTCTGCAGTTGGTTAAACCCAAGGATGCGGAGTCCAGAGATATGAAGGGCTGGTTCTAAATTCTTACAGGGAAGGCAGTTGGTGGTAAAGAAATTGGGTGGGAGAAGTAGAATGAAAATGTACTCTCTGGATTCTTTCTGGCTTCCCTACTTTCAGACATCTCTATTGTTTTAGTATCTGTCAGGCTATTCCTTTTCTCCGTTGCGCCATCTTTCCTGACCACACTCTCAGATGTCTGAATCTCATTTTGTCTCCCCGCGAAGGTTATTTTGGTTGCTCTGACCTACTTCTTCCACGACTCCAACGCCATACAAGTAACTATATAGTTTTTCTCTGCAGAGATTCTGCCTTAAAAATCCTCGAAACAGTCTTTCCCAGAATCTGAGACTCTGCCTGTTGGCTTTTTAGCACACAAAGGGACGGTTTTATTATGACACTCGAGTTTTATTTCAGGTTCATTTATTGCCCCCACCCCCACCACGGACTTTTACAATGGAGAACCAGCTTGGGCGACCCCATGAATAAAACATAGCATGAGAAGGTCTCCCCGGGAACTAAGCCAGGAGATCGAGGAGGGAGCTGTCACTGTTTTCTCTGGAAGCACTTCCAAATAGATACCTGTCAGGACAGAGAACAGCAGGGCAACGCTGCTTTGTCAGTAGAGTGGAGTGTCATTTGGCAGGCACTCCACAGCCCCTCAGACTTCATGTGATCGGGCAGGTCGCTGGAGGAGGTTTGAGTGGCAAAGAGAAGGCAAAAGTCCTGTCTTTATTGAGAGCTGGTGGATGTCAAATTCATAACCTGATATGGAGTTTGAGTGCGGCCTTTAGTAATAAGTGCTAAAGGGCATTTTAAGGAGAGGTCTTCCCTGGGAAAAATGACAACATGCTGTTACAACTTGTATGGCATCTCTCAAACGTGGCCTAAATAAGGCTATCTCACAGTGCCCGCCGGAGTCATCGAGCCTAGCACAGTGCCTGGTATGCCTTGGTTACTTTCATACATCGAGCTTGTCTTTAACTGTCATTCGAATTTTGTTCAGAAAAGCCAGAGAGTCCAGGATACGGATGGTTTTATGCCATTTTAGGGACAATGTGTTCATTGGCATTTAATTAGACCCTCTCTTGTTTTAAACTGCCCAATCTGTCACCACCTTTAGGGAAAGTGACTTATCTTCCCATTTCACCATTGCAAAAGAATATTGAAAGTTAAAAAGAGATGAACGATTAACATTGAACATAGCATAGAAGAGACGCGCCACAGCCACAGATGCTTGTGGGGTAGACTCTTACTCTCTGCCACTGAGAATTAGAGCTTGGCCTGGACAAAGAGACAGGGCAACTAGTTTGGGGCATTTGAGGACAGAAAGCCAGAGATTACAATGTCCGAGAAGCCAGAGAACTGCAGAGAAGCCAGAGCCCAGGTGGCAGGCAGGGTTCGGGGGAGTCTGACTCTTGCTCTGGGTTCTTTTGGCTGCAAATAACAAAAGAAAAAGATGAGTCCAGAGCTAATTTGTTGAGGAAAATTTCTAGGGTAAATCACAGAATTACAGAATTGAAGAAAGAAAAATAGAACTTGGAAAGAGAATTCAGAGAACATGGAAGATTAAAACTGTGCATTAAAATCCCCTATCTCTCTCCCTCCTTCCCTAACTACCTCCCTTCCTCCCTTACCCCCCGCTCCATCCTTCCTCCTCTCTCTGCTTCTCCACCTCTCTGTGAGGCCCGGGTTAACCACTTCTTACTGCCAACTCCATCTCTCACATATCTCAAGTCATAGTTGCTACAGTCCTAGGGTCATGCCTTTCCAACGTTGCTACCAAAAGAAAAGCTCCTATTTTCTTGATTTTCATTCTAAAATCCCCAAAACTCTGTTCTACCCTGGCCTGGGTCATGTACTCATGATGTCAGAAGGAAAGAGGAACCATAAGCAACAGTCCATAATCAGATCCTAAGATTAGAGTGGAAAGTCAGGGAATCTTCTCAAAGAGAACAGACTACGAGTCCCATGAAAGGAGGGGAGGTGGTGGATATGGAAACTCTAGATGCACAGCTCTAGATGAGCTGGGGAAGACAGACCTGGGAAGCCCTCTGTGATAGTCAGCTTTCCTCTTGCTGGGATACAACACCCAATACCAAAAGGAGGAGAGATTTAATTTGGCTCACAGTTTCAAAGGGATTCAGTCCATGGTCAGCTGCCCAAGAACATCATGGCAGAAGGGGTGGCAGAGCAAAGATGGTGTCCAGGAAGCAGACAGAGGAAGAGTGTCAACAAGGAATAGACCAGGGACCAGAAAGAATACCTGAAGCCACGCCTCCATGACCCACCTGGATGCCCTCGGGAGCTGCTGTACTAATCTGCTAGGCATTTCTTAAACCAATGAAGTGATATATCAGGATTAACAGTCACACTCTCCAGACAGCAAGGAAGGAATTCTGTACAGGAATTGAGCCCCCCAAGTACTGCGAAGCCCTGCCTTCTTCTGTCTTCTACAGGTAACACAATTGTCCTGAGGTTCCTGGCTATGGCTGAAAAGGAAGTGTGGGTGCCCTGGGAGAGACTTCCTGTCTCGGGAGCCCAGGCCTCTCCCAGCCCAGCCTGTCCGCAGCCAGGCCAGGGTCTTTCCCACAGCCCTGCTCTGTCCTAGAACTGAAGGAGAAAAGGTGCACTGTGGTAGAGGAAGGAAGGACAGGGTTCCTCCTCGTGGAAATGGGGTCCCAACATTCCCTCCCCGCACCCTACCCCCTGCTTTCTCTCGGGCAGGGAGACTGTGCTAAACTCAATAGTAATTTTGAACATTCCTTCAGAACTCCCAAAAACACTCCAATTTTTTATCTTAAAACAATCTACAAATCCATCTTGAGAACTTCTACAACCTTAACAATGTGTGGGAGGAGATATAATAAAACATCAGTAGTAATTATTTCTGGGTGAAGGGATTATGAATGGTTCTGTTTCCCCCAGAGTTTTCTGTATTTCCTCATTTTTCCAGGATAAGCATATATTGTGTTTCTATAATTGAACAAAAACATCAAATATATGTATATCCTCAGCCTCTTCTGATAGCCCCCCCAAGTTATAATGGCAAAAATACTTAAGTAACTTCCAATTAAAATTTACTTATACTCCAAGAACAAAATAAGGCTAATCAGAGATGAGTTTGACAGTGCTATGGAATTCAGGGGAACTTTTATGCATTTATAAGTGCTCAGACATCATACAATTTCGATGATGTTTATCATTGTTTGTGGTGTTTTTAATATCGGGTTTACTTTCCCAGCTGGGTTTGGCTCAAGCTAACATCAAATTAATTTGCATTGCCTGAACACACCACCTGAAATGGTGCTGAGCACTTGAGGGAAATTGACCTTGGATGAGACATTTGCTGCCAGAAAATCAAGTGCCCAATCTCCACAAAGATAATGAAGAGCTGGCGCCCGCCTATATCACACACAAAGTGAGGACCCAGGACAACCCTCAGGTGGCGTCATTTATGCAGCTCGCTGTGGCATCAGGGATCGTAGCTTAGGGCTGAGTGCCAGTCAAAATGCAAACAAACGTCAGCAGCAGAGGGGAGCTGAGCAAATCCTGCACACAAGGGGAGATCAGGCCAATTAGCACGAACCCACAGCGGAATGCTACAGCCAGCGATGTCTGTGTCTTCTGTGCCTGATCCTCGCTGCTCTCTTTCCTCCCTTTCTGCTACCCGTGGTTGTTCCTCCCAATTTCTTTCCTTCCCTTCTTCCCAACCACATCATACAAGAGGTCTGAGGGGTTTTAGAGGGAATGCCGAGAATAAAAGCGGGATTGTCTTAGTCACTTTCTTCATCACTGACACAACTTAAAGCAGGACAAGTTTATTCTGATTCACGGTTTCAAAAGTCACAGCCCACAGTCTGCCGGGTGCAAGGTCAAGACAGCGTGGTGGAAGGGTCCGGGCAGAAGAAAGTGGCTCTGCAGCCAGGAAGCAGAGAA
Source organism: Hystrix cristata (assembly GCA_004026905.1). NCBI lineage: Eukaryota > Metazoa > Chordata > Mammalia > Rodentia > Hystricidae > Hystrix > Hystrix cristata. The sequence continues at coordinate 17,756 of PVJO010012518.1, forward strand.
AGAAGGAAGGAGCTGGGGAGGCAGATGCTCCCTTGCAGGTCAGGCCCACAGTGAGTGTAATGCCCCCATGATCCATTCGCCTTCCAAAAACATGAGGCTTTGAAAGGACACCCAAGATCTAAACCTAACATCACAGAAAGCACAGCTCAAGACCACAGCAAAGCAGCACAGCATTGTTCAGGGCAGAAGGTCTTACTCACTTGCACAGATTTGGCTTTGAACTTCTCGGCACCCCGAAGTAATCAAACCATAAGGGTGAAAGATACCAATTCCCACAGAGTGTTGAAACTTCTGTTACTATATCATTCTCTTTTTTCGGACCATGAGCTAGATAGAAAGTGGTGTCCATGGCGTGGTGCATGCATGCAACATCACATACATGCTAACAACTCACAGGGAAGGAGGCTTCCTAGGTTCTAGACACCGTGCCAAGCATTTGAGACACATTTTCTCATTTCATCCTCACGGGAATCTCCTGGGATATGTGCCATTATTATCTCTATTTTTAGAGAGATGGAGACTAAAGTTCAGAAACCAGGCTGTCACTCACCCAAAGTTAAAATGTAGTGAGTAGCAAAAGCAGAGTGGAGCCCAAGACTGTCACACTCCTAACTCCTCACATGCACTTGACCATCAGCGAAGACAGAGATGTCTGAAAGGATGTCTGCAGGAGGTAGATCCCTCTGGCTGGTGAGACACTGAGTGATTGGAGAGAGAATACTTTTCTGTTATTGCTATTGTTATAAAATAGTCCAAAATATGCAAAGGCATACAAGGTAGTAGAAGACATTTATGTGCCCACCACCCAATACAGATTCAGACATTTTGCTACAGTTCTTTGAATTATGTTAAATGCAGGAACAGTAGAGGTCCTTTTTCCTCTTTGTTTCACAGCAGGCCCCTAGAGAGCAGTAGATGCTGCTTCCGCCCTGTGACTTTTACAAGACTGTTTGATGTCCCGTCTCCTTGAGACGTCAAGCAAATCTTCAAAAGGGAATTCTGCCTGAGCAATTCGGTATGGAGTGGACAGGACGGGATGCTGGACAGTGGAGTGGAGGCAGCTTTCTGATATTCTGGCCTGATCCCAGGATCAGACTAGCTAGAACACAAAGCTGAATGAACTCCTTGTCATTTTCCCACAGCTATCCCATATTTTTGAGTTCTGATGGAAGTTAGACAGCAGAGAGTTTGGGGATAGATTCCCTGGCACAGATACTCAGAATCCATATTCTCTAAAAATCAACGAAACAGATGGTAAGGAGGTGTCATTTTGGCTCTTTCATCTAACCAGAGAGCCACCCGGTCTGTGCCAAGAAGTCTGTGCCAGATTTCCTGCGAGCAAAGTAAGACCTCTCAAAAAAATAATTCTAGGTCATCAGGAACATATGATGATGAAGTCTTCATATTCTTATATCACAAAGAAGATTTGTGATTTGATTATTTTCACTGGGAAATGTCAAAACTAGTGTTTAAAAAAAATCTCCGAATTCTCTTTCTTAAAGACTCTAATTTTTTACTTGCAATTAACCAGAATTTCAACGGAATTGTTAAAAAAAAAAAAACAGTTGCATCAACCGCTAATTGAAATATGAATTCCCCAAATCGTCAAAGGGAATGCTCAAACATTAGCAACAAGTAGTATGTGCTAAATGGTAGCGCTAGAGGGAAACAAATCAACTCCCAAGTCTCAAAGAAATCTCAGCGGCTTACCCAATAAAATCTACCAGCTATCAGACTTACTTGTAGACTTCTTTTTTTTGTTTTTTTTTTTTTCCTGGTGCTGGGGATTGAACTCAGGGCCTTGTGCTTGCAAGGCAAGCACTCTAACCACTGAGCTAAGTCCCCGGCCCCTCTTGTAGACTTCTTGTGAGGTCCAGCCGCGATGAAATCATGCTGGGTAGGCACTCTGTGAACTCTCTACTGCCCTCTGACCCCCGCTTACTCCACCCTTAGCAGTAGGAGTCTCCTAATTGAGCCAGATCCTCGTCCCTTATTCTCATGGCCCTCCGTGGCTCATCCTCGGAGAGCCTCTTCCTCACCTGTGATCTGCCAGGACCACCTCTGAATCCAGCACTGGGAACAATGTGTTCCTTGCAGCTCTCCAATTATCCGTTCCATCTCCTGCAGGGAAAAATTGCTCTAAGGGTTGTTTATATGCATAATCCTTTGGTAGACAGATCTGGGGTTCCTTTGCCAGTACAATTCCTGCAAAGCCTGAGTGGGGTGTGTGCTTGTAATCCCAGCACTCTGGGAAGCTGAGGCAAGAGCATCATAAGTTTGAGCCCCGGCCTGGACGACCTAGCGACTTAGTGAGACCCTGTCTCAAAATACAAAAAGAAAAAAAGGATATGTAGCTGAGTGCAAAGGTCCTATGTTCACCTATGTTCAATCCCCAGTACAAAAAAACAAACAAACAAAAAAAAAAACCCTGAGTAGGCTTCTGAAATATTTTCTTCCCGTTTAGTTTCAGGTGCCTATAAACTTACCTAAACTCTTCCCCAGACATGCATCCCAAGCCTACATACTAAACCTGCGCTATACCTGGTTTCTTTTTTGTTTTGTTTTGTTGGTGTGTTTGCAACAATCAATAAACTTTAATTAATAGATGTATACCAAACCAAACACAATTAAGGAAGAATCTTTTTTTTCTTTCCATGCAGGGATTGAACCCAGGGCCTCATGCATGCTAATGGTGGCCCTCCCACTGAGCTACTCCCCGGCATTTTCTCCAGTTTTTATGAACATGTGTTGTATGTGCATTGCACTAGGGTTCAGTGTGATACTGCAGCTCGTACATATGGGGTGCACTGATCTAACCCCGCCTTCCTTATCCATTCTCTCTCCTCCTGCCTTCCCAGCCCCTAGTAAACACTGTTCTCCACCCAGATCGCCTTTTTTCTTTAACTTCCCCAATGAGAGAGAGCATAGAGCCCTTGTCTCCCTGTGTGGGGCTTATTTCTCTTAACCTACTGACCTCCAGTTGTATCCATTTTGCTGCAGATGAAAGGATTTCATGCTTCTCTGTGGCTGAATAATATTCCATGGTGCTCACCTACCTCTATACCCAGTTTGATGTTGAACACAGATCAGTTGGTCAGCTCAGATGCCAAGGAGGACGCTTCCTCTAACAGGCCAAGAGGAAACCAAGCTGGAAAGTGGCTGTGCAAGTTGTATAATGTATCATTAAATAGCAAACAAACAGCATAAAAAAGTAAACTGTATGCAGTATGATCTACATTTTATAAAACTAATGATACAAACCTTTGAAACAAAAGAGAAGTGGATAGATAAATAGATAGATTGTGAAATTTGTAAAAACTCACATTCATTTTTAGCATAGCAAATTAGGTGACAGTCTCCTTAGAGAAAAATAATTTAATGTAATGGGGGAAACATAATTATTTAAAAGAAATTATGTAATAGCACTTCCTTGCGATTATAAAACCCTAACTTTTATAATTAAAGAAAGCTAAGAGGTTCATTTTGAAAGCCCATATTCTCATGGCCCTTGGTACCAGACACCAATAAAAAGTACCATCTCAATTCTTTCTGTAGAAACAAACATAACTTCCCATCTTCCCATGTTAGCATCATTCTTTTCTACAGTCACATGGAGTCCAGACTGAAATTAGACACTGAAGTTTGGATGAATTATTTTAAAAGGTATGCCTTTCTTGCTCTTGAACTTTCTTCCGATAAAGAACAATACCCCAAAAAGCATATAGATGTCAACCCTCCTGCAAATTTTAATATCAGAGGTTGTTCAAGCCATTATTAAAGAAAATAACACTGTTTGGAAGCACTAAATCTTTTTAAGGATGTCAGAACAAATAAAGAAAGCTGACCTACCTAGCCTAGGGCCTTGCTCTTGAAATTACATCTACTGTAGCTCCTTCCCTTTGGCTAATTTAGTTTTTATCTACTCTGGATGATAAACTCGCAGCCCTGGCATGAACTACAAGCATGTTTAACAGGAAGGGAGGTGACTGCACGCATAATGATGAGACATTTGAACTCCCCAACTTTCCCTTCCCGAAGTTCCTCACCCACCCAAGGGCTCTCTCCTGGATTCTCAGCAAGAACATTACTATGGAATTCTCCACTTTAATGAAACACTCACTTGTATTTAATTCTACAGTGCATAGGTGAATATTTTATTAGTTTCTTATATCATTACAATGGTTTGATTCCACAGAAGACATCTGGGAAGAGAAGAGGGGGGACTACATATGTTGGAAACTTAACCATTAACTTAGTCTGTTTGTGAATCAGTTTATTTTCATCCACATTTCTAGATATTGAGAGAAGTCTGTTCATAACTGTGACACACATCAAAAGCCTCATGATTTTATTAGCTTTCGAAATGTCTTCTCTGGTGTTAGGTTTGGCTATGCATCCTTGGCCTGTCAAAGAGCAAGCTTTTATTATTTTGTCCAAGCAGAAAGTAGGACCAAAAAGTGGAAACAAGATACCCAACTATGAGCACCCCATTTCCTCTCCCTGCTTGTGCCTTCAAAGTGGTGTGTAGCTTTGAACACGGACCACCTCCACACTTGGAGGTGTGAGCAGACAGATTCCTGGGGGCGGGGGGGGGAGATTCTGCTTATGAAGACAAATGTTTGTAAGATGGTTCAGGGCTATATTAACAACGCACTTTCCTTCTATTTAAAACCATATGAGGATCGCTAAGACTTTAACAGGAAGTTCTCTAATTGGCATTATCTCTTGCCCTTGTCTACCATCCAGCCCACTGCATTGTGAGAAAATCCCAAACAGCAACCATCTTTTAAGCCTGACTTGGATAAAATCAGATTGTCACCAATACCATTCCATGAGGCCACTTACCAATGTGGAGTGCCATTAAAATTAATTCAACTTTGATCAATATTAATTTGAGGAGAACAAATAGGTGTCAAATATCTACTACATGAAACAAGTTAGAGTAGAGAGTGATGAATGGGTGGGGGGAAGGGGGGACTCATACAAGAGTGAACAATATGTGTCTTTTACTTTCCAGTTTACACTCTTGGAAGGGAGAAAAGATGTTTACACACTTAATGTAATTTTTTTCAGAGACTTGTCCCACCTAACTCTCTTCTAGAAAAGACTTTAACATGTTGGTCTCCCTATCGTTGTGTAAATAATAAAAGGAAAATACAGCAGAAGGGACTATTTAAGCCATTTGAGCCGATAATAAGACCACAGCACATAAAGCTAGATTTCCCTTTGAGGATGATCTGAGATGAAGCAGAAACCCAGTGGCTGCAATTGCTCAACACAAAAGTTGTTATTAAGATATAAATAAAAAAGGGGTCCCTTCTTAACAGGCCCTTCTGCTGGCTAGTTCTGTGCTCTCCAGCAAGTTACTGAAACCTCTATTTCTTTACTGGTAAAATAAGAATAAGGCCGCCTATTTCAATTGGGTTCATTGGCATTAAATGGAAACACACACAAAACATCTAGCACAGTCTATGGTCCGGCAAAATGTGAGTTTCCTTCCTCCTTCCCCAATTCCCTTCTCTTTCGTAAAAGAAAAAAATGAGAGAGTACCCAGCAGGGTCACTGCCGACGGGATCTTGCAGACTGAGTCCAACCCATTCAATGTGTGCTCGGCACCTAGCAGGGTCATGGCGGGTAGCATAGCTGCTGTCGCTACCAGCCCAGGCCAGTGAGCCGGCCGTCGGTCACGCACTTGAGAACCAAGCGCCAGTCCAAGCATAAGCTTCTGCTGCGAAGCCCAGAAAGGCGGAACAAACCCGGCTGGGGAGGGAGGAAGGGAGCAGGGGCACCCACTGCGGCATTTGAGCCGATCTTTGCGGGTCTTCCACGCAGGGTGGATAATGAATATGCCAACACCTCCACGTTTTCCATTTCTTTCCTGAAGCAAGTTGCTCTGTAAATGAATCGTGCACTCCAGGGCGACCCGGGCCCTCCATTCTGAAGCTCCAGAAAAACGTGTTGACGTGGCCGCCCGCTTCTCGCAGCTCAGTGGGCAGGCAGTCCTGGTGCGATTTCTGATCCAGCTTACGGTCTGAGCTGTCCCCTTTCCTTCCTCCTCCAGCACGCAGCCAGAGTTTATAAACCCAAAGTCGGGAAGTTCGTTTTCTTCCCTCATGCCAAGCACATTAATTGCCTAAATTATCTCTCACGAAGGAAGATGAGCTTCCTGGATCTTTGTTTCGGCTGGCGTGAAACCCGAAGTCCAAAGCATTGTGGTATATTGTTACATCCATCCACGGAGCACTAAAATCCCTCTCAAAGACTGTAATTCTCCAAGCTATTTCTTAATACAACAGGCAGCAGGGGTTGTATCTTATGCACAGGTAACTGAAGAGCAGGTTCCAACTCGCATAAATTTATCTGCTCTCTGAAAAGTAAAAGTACCTCGACGGGGCAGTGGAGTTCTGAAGCGCCGCCCGCGGCTCTGCCCCTCGGGGGCAGGGCGAAGTCAGGATTTGGCACTGAGTCTGGGGCTTTTGATGGACAGGGCCTGGAGAGGGTCCTGAGCTGGTGTTAAAGCGCCCTCTAGTGGTCAGGAGCCGAGAAACCATCTTAACTATTTTCTGCAAAGAGAAATGCAGAGCTGCGTGTGGGTTAGCTTCAGCCTGGCTTGTTTGCACCGGGTGTGAAATACTCCGATGGCTCTGGGATGTGGCAAAAACTTGCTGTTAACACCAGATCAGAGGGTACAGCCCGGGCGTTTTCTTACACTGCTCTGTCCCCCACTCCTGGGCACACAGGAGAGCCTCAAGAGATGTTTGCTGAGTGACTGAATGAGCGAATGGATCCAATTGGTAAAGAATGGAATCTGAGGGCACACATGAGCTCAGTGGGTCTGAGAGTGTGTGATCCTGGGTGCTTCCCGCGGGACATGTGAGTTGTGTTCTCCCGGAGTCGCCTCTGGAGAGAATAGCCCCTTCTCTAAAGATAAGATGAGGTGGAGGAAGTGGTAATTTTTAACAGGCTTTATGGGTAGAAGAGAGGACCTGGGCTGGTAGATCAGAAGCAAAAATAAAGAAAGGACGTCAAAAAGGAAGTAGAATTAAGAGAATAAATGAAGCAGTTGAGTGAACGTCATTGCATTCAAGCTTCCCGCCTGATAGTGTTACCCAAGGACATGAATAGAAGTCACACTGTGAGGACAGACGGTCGAGATTAATCCATCCCCAGCCCCACCCTGACGTCTGGCCCCTGGGGAAACGGCTTCAGGCCCAGGATTACCAACCCCGGGTGTCTACCGACGCCCACGCATTCACCCCACAGCTGAACCCCACGAATGCATAGTGTGGGGAGCAGAGGAGTAGCCAGGGTTTCTGCAGCCTGCAGCTCCCAGGGCCCCTCCGGAACCCTGTCCATACCAGAGACGGAGCAAAGGGGACAGGGGATCGTAGAAATCAGAAGGTGGGCAGAGGAAATGCACCGAACAAGGAGTAAAAGAGGACACAAGCCAGAGACGACTCTGGGGTCCCCTGTTCGCCACCAACCCCCAGAATAGGCCTGGACCTTTGCAGAGGGCATTTTGCCAGCCCAGCCCCACAATAGCAGAGGGATCTCAGCTGCTCGGTAGAGAAGTCTGGCCTCTGTGAGCCCACCGACCGTGGGCCGTGCTGCTTCGCAGCTTAGCCAATGCAAGTTAACCTCTGCGCCTCAGTTTCCTGATCTGTAAAATGGAGTTAACAAGTGTATATGCCCATAAAGCCATGTGCACCGTAGTTGGAATAAAATGCATTAATCACCCCAGCTGGGACATGATCTGGGGTTCACCTTTAGGAAATGGCAGACAAAGTTAAGAAAGAGGGAGTCGAAGGACCTCACTCCTCTGCTCCCCGTGAGAAGTAGATTTGGTGACACGCTGGAGTCCAAAGCCCACTCTAAAGGGCCTCCAGGACAAGAACTCATCTCACCCCATTTTGTTCTATCTTGAACACATCCGTGCTCACACACACATAAACACGTTCAGTGTGCACGAGAATACTCACACAGGGTCGCGTCCAGAGAGAAGCCAAGGTGCCTCTTATCTCTCTTTCCTCACTTCTGCTGGCTCTTTCTATTTTCCCTTCCTCATCACCTCTACTAAATTCTCCCTTTACTGCTTTCTGGAGCCAAGAGAACCGGTCACCCACTGCCGCTCAGACCCACCATGTTCCCTGAGAGTCACTATGTACCATGTTCCTGGCGCACCATTCTGCTCTGTCACCCAGAACTGACTCAAAGGACACAGTGATCGGTCCTCTGATAGTGCAATCCTTAGACTCCACCCTGGATATCGCTACTGCTGCCAAAAACCTACAGGCAGAGTAATACCGATGGAGCCGCCGTAGTAAAAAGGATCCGTTTGCCGAGTTGTTTCTTTAACATCAAGGACCTTAACTATATTACAGTTAAAATCAATAAAAATGTAACCTTCTTAACCACATAAAATGAGTTCATTTTTATTATTAGTCTTTTTCTGTGATTACAAAAGGAACCAGGTTAATTTAAGCTTTATTGAAAGACCATTAAAGAAACAAACTCAAACTCGTTTCAATAGTGACACCACTACATTAAAAAGATCGATAAAGCAAAAACACGCCTGAGGTCGCTTTACACAACCAACCCACAGATGTGAGTCGTTCCATAGTCACTATTTGAGCAAAATGATAAACCTGGAAAACTAGCTAATAAAGAAGCAAATGTTACTAAATAGGTTTGGAACCTATTTCCAAAGGCCCTAACTTCAGCCTGATGAGATACACTGTACTTAAACCTTCTCCCAGGTTTTTAAAACCTCACCTGGAAAAGATTCATTGATGTTGGATGCCACTAACTTGGGAAAACCATTAGCTGCCCACGTTGAGGGAATGACCATGGTAGGCAGCGCAGTTTCGTTTCTTTAAAAATAACAAACACAGGTTAAGGCTACAGCGAGGGGTAAACCTGGACTCCTAGGGAGTTGAGAAATCACCCCCCTAACTGTACTTAGCTTGGTGTCCTGCACACAGTGAAATGTATTAAAGTGAATACTGACCAGTGACTCTGCAGAACTGGACTTGCCATAAGTCTCTTCATGCCTCTGTACTGTATTTGATTATGGTACTACCCTTTTCTACTTCCCTGTTTAGGAGAACCAAGATGATGGTCACAAACCTCTTCAAGGTTTTCCTTTAAAACCACAATATAAATTGCAAGTTTGGGTCATAATAGGTACTTGGAATAATTTCAGAGTCAGAACGGCCCTTACTGGCCAAGTCGGTCCTTGCTTCTATCACCAGATACAGGAAACACTCTTTTTCTTTTTAAAATACCATTTATGGAGTTTTCCTAAAACACTATTTTTTTCTATCAAATGTTATCTTCTTCATTTTTTTTATCAAGAACATGTATTGGTACACTGTGTACATTATGATCATATTCAACATGGTTATTTTGTACCTGTACATGATATTCTTGGTTTTCCCACCTCTTCCCCTCCCCTCCCTTCTGTTCCTCCACCCTTCCCTATTTGCAGCAGGTTTGTTTACATTTTTTCCCCTTCTTCTTTCTTTTCTTTTTCCCTTCCTTCTTTTTCCCCTTCTCCCTATCTAGTTCTCCTCTCTTTTGAATACTATCCTTTTTTTTTTACCTCTTTGTCCTTATTTACACTTATGATTTCTCATATCAAGAGAAACAACTCAATGTGCACTGATGAATGTCTGATTTATTTCACTTAAGAGTATGTCCTCAAGGTGCATCCATTTACATGCAAATGACTCTAGTTTATCCTTTTTTATGGCCAAGTAGTATTCCATTGTGTAGAAAAACCATATCTTCTATAGCCCTTCATTAGTTGTCGGGCATTTAGGTTGTTTCCAAGATTTAGCTATTACAAATTGTGCTGCTATGAACATGGTTGTGCATATATCACTGTGGTATGATGATTTTAATTCTTCTGGGAAGATACCAAGCAGAGGAATAGTTGGGTCAAATGGAACCTCTAGTTGTAGTTTTCTGAGGAATCTCCACACTGATTTCCACAGTGGCTGGACCAATCTACATTCCCACCAACAATGGAGGAGGGTTCCTTTTCCCCCACGGCTCTACCAGCATTTGTTATTGGTTGATTTCTTGATAATAGCTGTTCTTTCTGGAGTGAGATGGTATCTTAGCATTGTTTTAATTTGCATCTCTCGAATGACCAGTGATGTTGAACACTTTTTCATATATTTATTTGTCATTTTTATTTCTTCATCTGAGAAATGTTTATTCATTTCGGATGCCCATTTTTGGATTGGGTCTTTAAATTTGGAGGGGTTAATTTTTTTGAATTCTTTATATATTCTAGATGTTAGACGTTTGTCTGATGGATAGCTAGCAAAAATTTTTTCCCAGTCTGTGGGTTTTCACCCTACTCTATTGGTGATGTCTTTTGCTATGCAAAAGCCTTTTAATAGCATGTGGTCCCAAGCACTGATTCTTGGTATTATTTCCTGTGTAGTCTGGGTTCTGTTCATAAATTTTTTTTCCTACCCCTATGTCTTCAAGAGTTCTTCCTATTCTATTCTCCAGGAGATTTAGTGTTTCTGTTTTAATGTTTAAATCTTTGACCCACTTTGATTTTAGCTTAGTACATGGTGAGAGACATGTATCTAGTTTTAGTTTTCGGTATGTGGCAAGCCAATTTTTCCACCACCATTCATTAAAGAGGCTATCTTTCTTCCGGTGAGGGCGTTTGGCTCCTTTGTCGAAGATGAGTTATTTGAATGTGTTTGGAGCTGTTTCTGCATCTTCTTTCACAATCACATCAAAAAAAATAAAATACTTAGGAATCTATCTAACAAAGCAAGTAAAAGATCTTTTCATTGAAAACTACAGTACTCTAAAAAGGAAATTGATAGGGCTCTCAGACAATGGAAAGATATCCCATGTTCTTGGGTAGGAAGAACCAACATAGTGAAAATGGCCACATTTCCTAAATTACTATACAGATTTTATGCAATTCCAATCAAAGTACCAATAACATACTTCACAGAATTAGAGAAAACAATCATGATTCATCTGGAACCAGGAGAGACCAAGATATGGTGTTTTTCTAATTATAAAATTAAATGCACCGCTCTAGAGAAATTTCCCACAGTCCTTCATGTCATGCGATACTGGGCTTTCTGCTTTCCCTCCCATTCCTTCTCCTTAGCTCCCATCTCTTTCCTTCCTCATCTCCAGATCCCCGACTATTATGAACAAGTTCACTTTCCCCAAAACTGAGTGTAAATGTTTAGGCCCAGATGGTCAACAAACACAAACCTTTGGATTCGACGTCTTCGTAAGGAAGTCGTGGTTCCAAATGACAATTATGAAAATCTGGGAGTGATGTTATGGCAGAATGATAGATGATAGATAGATAGATAGATAGATAGATAGATAGATAGATAGATAATCAATCAGTGGGAGATGGGTAGATAACAGATTGGTGGGGTGGGGTGGTAGTAAAGATAGATGATAGATAGATAGATAGATAGATAGATAGATAGATAGATGATAGATACATGACAGATAGATGATAGATACATGATAGACAGACAGACAGACAGGATAGATGGATAAAAAACTGCAGCCCCAGCCATGGATGAACCAAATCCAGACTTTGCACCCTCATATTCCAAGTGCTCCCCAGTCTGTCTTCTGTTCACCTTCCATTGTCTCCTCCCACTTATTTCTGGAGCAGCCCAAGGTCCAGCGAAGCTGGCCATTCCCATTCCCTGGGAGAGAATGGGCTTACATTTTCCTCCTTCATATGGCCTCCATTCTGCCAGTCTAACAGCTGAACCACAATGTCATTTATTCCCTATATCGGACATTTTACAATCAGGGGTAATATTTTACATTCAATTTTCATATACTGTTTTATACTGCTATTCCCTGATTGCTCCCTAAGTCATATTTTCCGAACAAGAATCTAGGTACCTTGAACCCACTTGGACCATCATCTTTTCACATCTTCAGCTTCCCTCCAGTCCCAGTTCACAAGGGACTGGACAGCAAAATCCCACAGAAGTCCCTCGTGTAGCACGAGGTGGTACTGGGAGTCGTGTATCTGCTGACCAGAAAGACACAGTAGAGGGGCGACTTGAGTCTTAGGCCAAAGTCTCCCTCTTCCTGCAAGGAGTGGAGCTCTCTCAGCAGTCAGGCTATCCTCGATGATCACTCGCCTGTGCCCTGGGGTCCCTGCGAGACCAGTGTCACCTTCTCGGGACTGCACAGGGCAGATGCCCCTAGCTGAGGCCACAAGCTGCTCCCATCCCCGGAAGTAGCTAACGGTATACTCCCGTGAGGGACACGGGAGCCTCCAGTGAGGTCCTCGCATCGAGGCCACATGCAGCGGGCACCCTGCATCTGAGGATCAGGAGAGCCACCTGCTCCGACACACGCCAGTCCTGAGCTCAGCGGGGCGAAGTCAGCACCACACCCGAGCCAGGCTGAAACAGCTTCCTGGCTCCTGATGGCCTCGCTCAGGCTCCCACACATCTCCCCCAGGAAACTCACCGCGAGGGAAATATCAACAACCCTGGAAACATGTAGGGGACAAGTCACAGTTACAGAGGCAAAGAAAGACTCAAACAGGAAAGGCCAGCCGGGGATGTAGCTCAGTGGTTAGAGTGCTTGATAGGACCTGAGGTCGAGCCCAGTACCAAAAAACAAACAGCAAAAAAAAAGAAAGACTTCGATCGAATCAGGTAGGTCTCCATTGTTTCTGACAATTTCATTCAGCCTTCTTTATTCTTTTCATCTAATTCATGCAAAATGGAGCCATAACATTATGCAATGAGAGCAATATTATATTTGTTAGCATTTTCAAAAGCAGCTTTTACTAATTTTTAATTCCTCTTCCCTGCCTTCCTCCTTCCTCCCTTCACCCACACATTTGTTTGTTTCTCTATTCCTGAAAAGTCACTTTACAAGTTACCGAAATATTTTGCCTTAAGCTCTCCAGGGAAAATATGCCATCAAAAATAATTTCTTGATGCATATTATATAAATTATTATCTAAAGTACTCAATTCGTGTGATGATTAAAGTTGGTGGCTATTAAAGAGATTTTAAATATAAAATTATATTACAACCATGCTCTATTCTCATACTAGACTTCTGCAAAGGAAATTTGAAATATAATTACTAGATGCTGGTTCAGACATCGTTTTTTAATGCTTAATAAGCATCTTCTGAATTTTTATTTGTGAGTCAATTGCACAAATTTAAAATACTAAGTTTTCCTAACTAGGTTCTTTGAAACAATTATGTAGTTTGGGGGCCATTCATACTGTGAATGCCTTTCGAGTTTATACCATTAACATATTGCCACTCAGCTGTGAAGTGAAAATTTCCCCACCCATTCAAAGATGCGTATTTAAAATTAGGCAGATTTGTTGATTCAAAATCAGTTTTCTGGTTTAAAAAAGAAATCTATGCTTTAAGTAAGATTTGGTGTTTTTCCAGTAGATGGCGTATTAGACTAGAGAAAGTGATCCACATGTGAGGGCTAACCTTTTCTTTCTATTATTTTGAGAAATTTTCTATATAAAATATAAATCACCTAACGGGCTCACTAACTCTTTTAATTGCACCAATATGGCAGGATTCCAACTGCAGTAGGCCTTAAGAGGCAGAAATATTTTACTGATTACATTACCATAATAATGATGGCATAATGATAATAGTAATAAGGACTTATAATACTTCTCATTTTAAAATTGCTTATCAACCCGTATGCAAAGCCTCCTGGAATCTCCAAAAGGGAAAATCATGCGCCTGTACAGCAAAGAAAGATCTGTCTCCTAAATCCTTTATCTTCGGAGCCCGATGCCTTTTTGGAAAAGAGCAAGCAGCCCTCTGAGCTTACCATTGTTACAGGGTCTCAGAATTGAAAGTAGAAGGACCACGGCTTTGTGGGGCGCTCTCTTCCCCGCTTCACCCCCCTCTGATGGGCTGCAGTGGGAGTGTCCTCAAGGGACACCCTAGAGCTAGCTCTTAGAAGAAGAGCTGGTTGTTCAGCGGCACAGGCAGGGTTGTCCTTGCTCCCGCCCCTTCCCTCCTCCCTCACGTGGGAAATGTAGGAGATGCTGTAGTGTGTCAGAGTCCCCTAGTGACCCTGCCTGTGTAGGCCTCAGTATCCCCCGAAAGGCTTGTGTGTTCGCAAGTGGGGCTTTTGGAAAGAGACCGGGTGGGGAGAGCGCCACCTTTATCAGGATTAATGCGATCATAATTTGGTGGCAAGAGTGGAAGGTAGGAGTGAGGCCCAGTTGAAGAGAGGGAGGCGCAGGGGTGTGACCTGGGGCTAGATCTGGTCCCTGGCCCCTTCGTCTCTGGCTCCTCCCCTCTGCTCTGCTTCCTGGCTACCACGAGGATTAGAAGCGGTTACAGGGAATCTCAGGTCTTTGTCTAGAGCCCCAGAAGTCCATCCCCATCACACAGCCCAGGCTGCTGCAAAACTGTGTCCCTTAACGTCAGAAGAGAGGACCCAGCCCTCCAGCCCCACACTGTCGAGAAATCTCTTCTCTGTTTCGTCCCCAAAACATAAAGAACCAGATAAAATCCCTTCGAAACTGCCAGTGCAAACTGTGGCTTAAAAATGCAAATTGCCAAATAATACCTGAGCAGACATTAAAGCTTTGAGCCCAATATGTAAGCCGCGAGGCCCAGCCTGCATCAGTATGCTTTTAATGGCTTAATGGTAAATGTTGAACAAATGAGTGTCCCCTTAAGGTTGTCCTGGGGCACGTGGAGTCACAGTCTTTAATTTTAATGAGACTCTATTACACAATCTCTTATTGCCTCTTAACTGCCAGCGAAATGACCGCCAGCTAAATGTAGAACAAAATGCCTCACTTGGACCCCAGAGAAATCACCTTGAAATTATTACACTTAACCATGGTAAATGCACCCGGGTTCACTGGGGAAAAGGAAACACCGCGCGGTCTGAGCAATGCAATGGAATTTCTCGTTTCCTTCAGCTTTTCAGGGTGTGTTTTTCTTGCCTCCTCTGCTTTTGTCTTTTGAATGTAAATATTTAAAATGTAGGTGACACTCTCCCTTCTTGATAGGAATAAGCTTGTTCTATTCAAGAGACACTGTCACCCCACCACTGGCCATTCTGTCCCTGTGGTCAGGTGTAGCTGGCTAAGAAGGCCAACCCTGCCCTTCGTGACTTTGAATTTTTAAAAATAATACCAAAGAAGTAACGAAAATACCTATTTAATATGTATTAAATAAGATGACACATGAAGAGCCTGGTACACAGCAATCACTCAATACATGCTTCTTCTTTCCTCCTGTTATTGGGGCCCCAGGACCATGTCTTCCATCAAACAAAGCTGGGGCAGCCACTTGCTCAGAATGTGTGGGGCCCGCGCTCAGACAGGAGGCAGAACCCACACAGTAAGCTAAACACCAGGTGCAAACATAAGAAGTAACTGTGACAAGGGTACCTATCAGATATAGGGACAGCTGTACATGGTTTATACCAACACCAGGGCTGATGGGAAGTACCCCAGGATGGACAAACTTGGAGGGTGTGGGCTGTTGGGAAGCAAAAATTCTTGACTCTCAGGGCCTCCAGCTGCCCCTGAGGCTTAAGCTGATAAAGACAGAGTAAGGGGAAGAAAGTATAGAGATTTTACACATTAAAGGGGTGATCAAAATATATGACGAGTGTTTAAAATTTAAGGATTTGTTACAGTAAAAGACACATTGCTACTAATCCCCCTCAAAATACTCCCCCTTGTTCTCGCCACATTCTGAAGCATTTCCGCAAGTCTTCTTTCACAATGTCTTTTTGAGATGCGATCAAAAATATGGTCAATGCTGCTTCAAGTACCATCCAATAGAAAGGCAGGGTTGTAAAAACACGACGGGGTGACCTTGTCCAGCTTATTCACCAGATCCAGTACCATGCTACTTCTGGCTCTTCCCCAAAGTCAAAATGACTGTGAAATGTGAATATTTTGATTCGATTGAGCCAGCTACAACAGCACAACTAAAGGCACAAAAGAGGACTTCCAGAGTTGCTTCAGAAAGTGGCAAGAACAATGGTGTCGGTGTGTTCAAAGCAAGCAGGAGGATTTCGAGAGAGATTCATGGCAATGCGTCTTTTACTTTAATTTTTTTTTTTAATTTAAACATTTGCCATATTTTCCTTAGCAGGAAGATTTAAAAGCAGTCAGGCTCAGTGCTTATAATAGGTTGAACACAGAGTAGCAATTGTGAGAAAGTGTCTAAGATGGACACAGATCGGTCCTAAAAGCAGCTGAAAGTTACTGCAAAGAGGTTTGCAGATTTCTCTCAGCCTTGCCTCCCCATCTTGGCTTTGCTAATGAAAAAGTATACATTAAAAAAATTAGCATTATCGCCCGTTGAGACTTTTCTCTGAAAATCTGTATTATTATTTTTCTATAAAGAATAGTTATTTTATCTATTTTTAGGTTTTTAAACTGTTAAGGCTAAATTTTCCCCAACTTACCCGGCACAAGGGTGAGCGGCGCCCAAGAACAACAAGAGACCAGGTTCGATGTAAAAACAACAAGCTATGTTCAGACAGAGCTCTGGGTTAGTACGTGCCCCTCTTAGGAGGTAGAGGTAATGGCCCTGAACAATAGGAGTGTGGGGTTTTTATGGGGTAGGGGACAAGCGCTGGAAGGGGAGGGGGCGCGCGGGAAAGGAAAGTGTGGCGGCACATGATTGGTTTATTCAAACTTGAGCAGCCCCTTCTGGCGGGCTTCTTTTGGCGGGCTTGTATAACTGCCTGGCGGGCTTCTTTCTGGAGCCTTGGGGGTGCTGTAAGTTGGAGGTTTTTCTCCTGGAACAAAGAATTTTTCGGCACAGGGTTATAAACAGGGTCATAAAGTGACCACACGAAGAATTTCCCATTGCAGGGTCATAAAGTGACCACACAAAGAACTTCCCATTTAGTACAAGTTTATCAGTGTGTTGTCTTTTCAAAACAAAATAGGTTAAATAGTAAGAAGTGTTTGGGGAGATGGTCACAGTGAGGAGAGCAGGTAGATCTTCTGCAGGGACTTTGGCAATTAAATGATATAGCTGCAGTTACCCATTCGTGCCATCAGATGGCGCCAAAGCAGCCAGCGAATATTTACCAACAGAAACAACTAGCCTTTACTCTAGAGAAATTTTATCAGAGTTTTAAATATTTGAGATTCTCAGGCTGGAACAAGGGTCTTGTTAGCGATACACTTGACCTTATTGAACATAAATTTCAAACTGACAGTCAGATATACACGTGTTCGCTTTAGTAGGTTTCTTTTTGAACTTTTGCAGCTGTCCCACCCATGCACAAAAAAAAAAAAACTTGCAGCATCCGTTCTGCAGCTTCAAAACGCTCGAAAACCCCGGAGACAGGACGACTCTGGCAGGTCGCCCTGCCTGTTCAACCATCTCGGAGTCTCTGCTGAGCGGTCGCCCGAGTCAGCTGTACATAATTGTTAATAACAAACGGTCCTCTTCCAAAGACACTAGTTCTCTGTGTGGCAGGGGACTCGCCCATGCCCTGCACTTTCTCCTTGACAGCTCGCCGGCCGCCCAGGGCACCGCTGGTCCTCTGCCAGCCGGCTGCTTTCGCCTCATCCGTCCCAGTCACTAGCCAGGACTGCAGCGCAGCAGCTTCCAGGGCTGTGCGGCCACTTCCAAGGAGTGGCCGCTTGTCCTGGCTCCCTTCTCTACATGGTCCACGTGGTTCCCACGGGAGCACAGAGCAGAGCGAGAAGCCTGTTCTGTGACCCGCCTTTCCTTCCGCCACCCTCAGCGAGTGTGCGCCTCACTTCAGAAGGATGAATGGGGCCGATGGAGGCTCGGCACAAGTAGACACAGAAAAACCCAGAAAGCTCTGGGGACGCGTAAATAGACTGTTGTGAAAAGCAAGAGAAAAGCAAGAAAACTGGGTCGAATTGCAGCATGTGGGGTGTGTGCGTGTGTGTGCATCTGAAGATGAATATTGCCCTGTATGCATTCCATAATGAAGGAAATAGTTGAGTGAAAGGATTCTTACAAAAACTCAAAGCTGTAGGTGCAGCTCTCAGGTCAGCACTGGAGACTGGATCAAGCAGATTTCACTCTATTAAAATGAGCAAGGACATTATTCCAGCAAGCCCATTATCCACTTACAATGTCCACCACTGGAGAGCAACTCAGAAAGAGTCTTGGCTTACCAAGCTTGAATTCTTTCCTAATAACCACCCTCCACCCCAAGAAGGAAGAGATGGACTTCCATTTTCTCAGGCTGGATTTCAGAGTCTATGCTAACAAAATAAGATATCAGAAAACCAGGGTCCAAAGAGTGATGTCATCTCCCAGGGAAGACTTGCCACCTCTAGTGCAGGAGAGTGACATTCTGCTAACAGTGTCCCTTGTTTTCTCCCTACAGCTCGATCATTATCCTTCCGTGAGTTACCATCTGCCGAGTTCATCCGACACACTCTTCAATTCTCCAAAGTCACTCTTTCTTGGAAAAGTTATAGGTAAGAATTTGGTTCATGAGGTATAAATGTGTGTGAGAATTATGTTAGCTGACATGAACTCACATTTTAACATTACCAGGTAAATTCGTCTCGCTTTAGTCAGTCACGGGGATGTTCTCCATGAAGAGAAACTACACTGTTGTTCTGTGTGGTGTCTGAGAGAAATATTGTCAAATCATCTTTGGGGCGGGGCAGTTGCTCATGTGATTCTTCCTAAAGCCACCAATGCACCTCTGAACACATTGTGATCGGGGCTGGGTGCTTCTGAGTCCAGGGCAGAAATGGAATCAGCATTATTTGACGTATGGCTTAACCAGGACACAACGATATACTATGACTTCTGTACATAAAATGTGCTCTTCAGGTTATTAGAAACAGTGAGCAGTGTTTATATAGGTTATCATGAGCAGTGTTTAACTTCTGCTTTATGTAAGCATGTCAACGTGATTCTCTCTTCCTCTCACCCACAAAAAAGCTAGTTGATATTATTTGCAAATTCAGTACAAATTAGAATCACCCTTCCCCTGTGTATGATTGAATTCAGGAGTCGCCTCTGCCCTTCTCTTCCCTGTAGGTTA
Source organism: Hystrix cristata (assembly GCA_004026905.1). Lineage (NCBI taxonomy): Eukaryota > Metazoa > Chordata > Mammalia > Rodentia > Hystricidae > Hystrix > Hystrix cristata. Next base: position 36,812 of record PVJO010012518.1, read on the forward strand.
GTACTATCTACATGAAAATACAGATGCGCTCAGTTAATGAATTTTAAATGTTTCCCGTGAAGCCAATGACATTTCTCTTTAATATGAGAATGGGTATTGTGAATCCAAGATGGAAATTTAGCTGGTGGTGATGTGTGGGCTGGGAAAAGTTGTTCTTTGTATCCAGTGGGTAGCAGTGACGTTACCCATCCAGGCCCGTTTCTCCCCTCACCCAGTTTGCCATTAATTTTGCAAAAGAGATTTTATTTGCGAGACAGTCAAACATGAAGAGAAGAACCTTTCCACACCCTGACTCAAAACCACCTCCCCAAGAATAGGATTTAGGCATGTTTCGGGGTAAAAGAAACAGGGTGGTCAGAGGTGTGGTAAAAGATGATGGGAGGTAAAGAAAGGTGACATCGTCAGTGGTTTGCACGTGTGAGATCTGTCTTCATAAGACATGTGCTCAGAACACGGCAGTCTCAGTGTGCTTGTAGGTGGAGTTTTGAGCTCTCTGGCATCTAAAGGTTGCCTGTGGAGTAGAGGGCTTGCTGGTTTCCGGCAGTCTGAGCCAGAGGAGGCTATCTCCAAATCTGTGAAAAAAAAAAAAAATCATCATTATAGAGGTGAACTTCCTTTGGTTTGTGTTGTTGTTTTGTTTTATCAAAGATCTGGCAATAATGGAATACAAAGGATGTATGTAGGTTTAGGAGTCAGGCAGAGTTGGTTGGACTTGAATTCAGACCGTCTTTGTTGACATCTTGGGCCTGTTTAATGCTTTGTTACTTTAACTTCTCAGAGCCTGGGTTTTCTCAAAAGTGGATTGAAGAACACAGGTGTTCATTTGTAGGTTGTTAGCTCCCTCGGGGTTGAGATTGTTGTCTGCCTTTTTCAATCTATTTGCAGCAGCAAGATTAGTGCCTGGCATATAGAAAGTTTTCAGAAAAGATTTCTGGAGTAAATGAACGACTCTTTTAACATCAAACTGATCACATTTTTGGGCTTACCCAACTCAATGCCTGATACATAAATAATGAAAACAATTGTCCTTGTTTGATGCGGCTGCAGGTCAATTACAATGTTACATGCTGTACGCATAGGACTGTCTACACGCCTCCCAACACCACCGCAAACCATTGCTGCCCTTCTTATGGTTTAGATCTAAAATGTCCTCCCAAAGTCTCCTGTGTTGAGAACTGATGGGCTTCAAGAAGGTGATTGGTTCATGAGTGTTCTAGCTTCATCGAGTGGATGAGACCATTGGTGAGTTCACTAGCTCAATGGGCTTTTAGAAGGTGGAGCCTAATTGGATGAAGCAGGACTCTGTGGGCTTTGAAGGGTTTATTTTGTCTCTGGCCCCTTCCTCTCTGGGCCCTTCTGTCTCTGCTTCCTGGCTACTATGAGGTGAGCAACTTAACTCTTTCATGCCCTTCCACCATGTTGATCTGTAGACCTCACGTCTACAGCAATGGAACCAGCTGGCCATGGACTGAAACCTCTGAAACCATGAGCCAAAATAACTCTTCCCTCCTTTAAAGTGGAGGAAATTCTCAGGTGTTTGGGTCAGAGTGGTGCAATACTGACTAACATAATCCACATGGTTTCAAGAAGGGTACCCAGGCTCACAACTGTTAGATCTGTTTTCTTAAAGCAGTTTCCCAACAATGACACTATGGACATTTTGGATCAGAAAATTATTTGCTCTGGGACAGCCCCGTGCATTGCAGCATCCTCAGCCTTCACTCACAGATACAAGTAAATCCTCAAGTTGGGACAACCATGAGAAGCTCCACATAATGCCAAAAGTCCCTCCAGAAGGGTAAAATCACCACCGTTTGGGAATCATTGGCTTAAAGCCACCCAGCTAGTTTACACAAAGCTGGTGTTTGACAAGCATGATGTGTGACATGGTAAGCTCGACTTTGCCCAGTAACACTTGCATCTTTTGCAATGACAAAGAAGCAAGGAAGCCATCATGGGACACGCCGAGAATAAAATTCTGCTGGTAGAATCAAAGGAGTTACAGGAGGATCCAAGCAAGGAATTTTGGGTGTCTAGGGAGGCCAATCATTGACCACCCCTTCAAGTTATTAATCCTTAAATGTTTGATCATGTAGTAGAGGCAGGATCACCAAGGAGTGTTTTTAAGTTTTCCTTTGAAAGCGATGTGCGTTTCGGTGAGAGACAACCCCGGCTGCATTCCCCAACTATGTAAATTTTCATCTAACAAGATGACTTGAATTTGCAACGGATATCTCTGTACTCCAGCAAGGTTTCTACAGTCCCTAGAGACTAATGCCCTCCAGCCGTTGCTTTGCTAGGTCAGCTGCTTCCCATAAAAGAAAGACCAGGAGATGGGTCTAAACAAATGTAACTTCACACCGAGCTCTTTGATGAGCTCTGCTTGAGAAAAGACACGCAGGAAGGAGAGGAAAAAACGAAGATAGCTGGGGACGAGTGTGAGCTTTATAAAAGGAGTGAAGCAAATACAATTCAGACGTAAAAGTGAGATCACTGTCAAGTGCCACAGAAGTTTAGCCTGGATTCTTACACCTCTCTAAGCCCTTCCAGCAGGAAGTCAAGGTTACCAGTCAAGTTCACCAGTCCTCAGCTCACAGAGTAGAAATTATGTCCGTTCTTATCACTCACTGCCTGAGTGGCATCCCAGACTTTACATATCGGGCTAGCAACAGATTCAATAATCTCTCAAAAAAAATCTTTAAGTCAGGGAAGAGAAATATGATTTGAAGCCCAAAGGAGGCCCTCTGCCATTCACCTTTTCCAAAATTTCCGTCAATTTCTCGGGTAAGGACACGAGTTTAGTAAATTCGCAAATGACACCCAATGCAGAGGGAGGGTGCAGTATGCCGCAGGACAGAAAACACTTCACAAGTATCTTGACAGGCTAGAAAGGTAGGATAAAAATAATGAGATGAAATATTAGACCAAAAAAAAAAAAGCAGCTACTTGTAAGAAGGGAAATTCTTGGTGTCCAGTTAAAAATCTCCAGGGTTGGTTTCGTGGAGAGTCTGACATGTGCCAATGCTGTTGTTACGCGGGCGATGGAGTCCCAGACCGATTTCTGGGTTCTCCTGCACAGTGAACGAGGAATCCAACACAGCACTTGACACTAAGGAAAACAACAGTGACAGTGTGCTCAGAGCGAGCAGACTCGTGCTGGTGAAGGGAAAACGGTATAAGGGCTGAGGGCATCGGGTCTAGGGCACTCCCGTCGGGTCTTTTACAACATGGGCGACATGATCCACGGGGTGCTGACTCACGGCAGCTGCGTCCACTACGCATGTCCTTTCCGTAGTTCACTCTGTTATAATTGGATGCATGAGATGCAGCCCATTTGCATGAACCTTCAGGCAAAGGCGAAGAACGCCTGCTATAGATCATGCATAAGGGTCTGCGGCTCATGCATCCTGGTTTGGGATTTGGGAATCTTCCAAGGCAGGCCCAGGGGTCTTTGTTTTTCTTACCTGTCTCCAGGTAGGAAGCCCTGGGGCAAGGTTGACGCCCAGGTTCGGGCGAGTGGAGGGGAGTGGCGCCCTAGTCCCAGTTGTACTATCTACACTATCGTGATGAATTATTCTTAAATGATTATAATATTGAGCTACACTGAGAGGAGAATAATGTCCAGAGCAAGGATATTAATCTGAGAAGGCTAGATAGACACAAAACACATAAAAGAAAATCAAAAGTCTGGGGATATTTATCCAAAACAGAGATGGCTTGAGAGAAGCAGAAGAACCAGTTTCCAGTCTTTGACACCCACTCTGTGGAGGAAGGATTAGACTCCAGGGAGGGTGACTGGACAGGACTTCAGGGTGCCAGCGAGTGGAGGGTGTGAAGCAGAACCTTTCAGCTCCATGTAAGAAGGCGCTTCTGGAGAGCTGGATCTCCTAGCAAATGAGTGGTGTCGACTTTGAGGTAGTGGACCTCAATATGGTGAGTGTCCCACAAAGGCGAGATGGAAATCTGCGCTCTACGCTAAGGAGCTTTCTGGATTGAGAGGAAGCAGATTACATGAAGCCCAGACACCCTGGAAATGCGAAGATTTATGGTGGGAGTAAGTTTCTTTTCTGAAAGGTTGAGAAAGGCACTATTAAAGTAAGAGGGATGGCCTCTTCCACTTGAGATCTGAGGGCATGATTATACTCGGGCTCCTTGATACCACAAGCTGTATGGATGGATTACAGATATGAGTTTAGAAGAATGTCAATATATACCCCATCACGACTCCATAAATTCTATCTTATTAGAATGTGTTTGGAGCAGTACTCATTTTCATTTTAGAAAGTTATTCCTGAGCCACTTTTATTAAATTTTTTTCCAATTAACCGTTTGTGCCATGTTGTAACTCACAGTAGTATAAAATCCTAATGAAGTCGATGAATTCGATTATAAAAAGGCAATTATTTCTCTGTGAAAGTTAGAGAGGCCATGCTTAGAAAGAAGTAGAGTACTAACATAGATTAATTACTGTTCTACTGACACCACAGTGTCTCAGGAGGTAAAATTAAAGATGAACTTGGATCTGCTTGAATTTAATATAATTTGTAGGTCATATTGGTCCCAGATCCTAATGATTGCCGAACTACTTCATTATCTGAAGCAACTCTGATCAGAAATATATCTACTGGTAGCCGTTCTATGATTTCTGTCATAACCAAACTTTGAAAAACATTTTTCTATGCTACTTTCTACTGATGAGAAATCTTTATTCTAGGACTTTCCAAAACCTTCTGGAACTTTGGTAAAACCTCACATGGTAGGAAATGACACATTTAGCCATTCATTGGTAAAGTGGCATTGTGTGATAAGCATTACACTGCTCGGTAAAAATTTCTACCCCCAAAGGGATGAATATAAAAAAATATATATGACTGCTAGACTAGAACATTTAATTATAGATGGAAGACCTGGAATTCTTTTACCACTTCGGCATGGGGACTGGCAAACTTTAGATAGTGATTGTTCCATTTACCTAGGTCCCTCTGTGACCACAATGAACAGAGAATCCTGTTGACCCATGATGAATATAGAGCATGAAAAAGAAAAAAAAAAAGTTTGCTTTCGTTAAGCTACCAAGACTACAGTCCTATTTGTTATGTGGCATTGCCTAGTCTTTCCTGGCTGATATACAAATATTGCATTTAAGAAGAGACTTTGTTATCCTACACTTGGGTCTTAGGTTTTATTCTGTGACTTGCCTGCCAGCTATAAGACTTTGGCAATTTACTCTCGCCTTGTGCATCTTTTTCTTTGTGTTTAAAATAGGAAAAGTAATAGTCCCAATGTCAAAGGAGTCAGCAAAATAATACATATTTAACAGGCAGCACAGTATCTGACAAATAAATATCAGCTATTTTTGTTCCATCATTATTAAACAAGTATGTATTCATCATAGTCAGGTGCCTGGAATTGTATGCCGAAGTATCAGTATCATTGTGTAATGCTCTGGAGTATCAGTAGTGTCCAAGGCAGCCAGTTTCTGCCTTTGGGGGGCTTAAATTCTAGCTGGAAGAGGAGACAATAAAAAAGCAATTAGAGGCAAAAGGACAACCAGCAGGACAAATGGAAGGTAGATGTATAAGTATTGCAGAACAGCCCGGTCCCAATGTAGAGAACGGGGCCCAGGTGCTGTCAGACTGAAGAAGAGAAGCAAATGGATCCAGGACTGCACAGAGTGTAATTCATTGAGGGATTACTGAAAGAAATGTGGTCCTGGGCAGCAGCAAGACCAAGTGGCCTGCTGTAATTTGGGTCAGAAGGAGGGATGTGTATTGGTTAGGACACGAGTGACTTCTTCCAAGCCAGAATGTAGCTGGTTTGTCCTAATATCAGAGAGCCAGGCACATTCCTGGTGGCAGGGACCACACGGCACTCTGAAGGTCTGGTCTACTCATAGCTGGGACACTGCAGGGAAAACTGGCCAGGGTTACAACAGGCCAATCATGGCAGTTGTGACTCAGGAGGGCTAGAGGCATGTCAAGCTGAATCCATCAGCATGGTACCTTGGGAACATGTAGGAAAAGCTCTTAACCCACCCGGGAATGAGAGAAGACACACCAGAGACGTGATCTCTAACGGGGGAAATGGGTGATAATAAGTTAAAATCATCTGGTGAAGGAGTGGGGTGAAGTAGAGGGCAGGAAAGGAGGGAGCTTTCAGTAACCAGTGACTACACGACAAGCCACCCAAATCTCTGTGTCTCAGGACAATAATGTACTATTTCTCACAATTCTGAAAGTTGACAAGGGAGTTGCAGTGCTTTGCTTGGTTTCAGATAGATGTAAGGACATCAGAATGACCCAAAAGTGGCCCTCCTCACGTGACCAGCAGCAAGGGCCAGCCACTCAGTAGTTCAGTGGGGGTGACCATGGAGGACCTCAGTTCCTCCCCGGGACTCCACACCCCTAGTTGTGGCTACTTTCCAGTACAGAGGCTGGGCTCCAAAAACCAAAGGGGGCAGCAGGAAGTCTCTAAGACCCACCCTCAGGAGTTACACATATCACTTTAGCTGCAGGCTCTTGGCCAGAGGACACGCACAAAGGAACATGGCAGGGCGGAAGGGACGGTTGTAGCCATCTTTGGAAACGTAACCTGCTGTGAGGGAAATTTGAGGAGGAACCACAAGGTTCATTCAGAACCGTTGAAGCCAGGATGTGAAGAGGCAGGTGATAAAGAAGCAATGTCAGAGAAGTGGACGTGGTGGCTGTTATCCCAGCATTCTGGGAGACTGAGGCAGGAGGAGCAGAAGTTCAAGCCCAGCCTAAATAAATAAGCAAACCAACAAATAAGAACTGAGGATGCAGCTCAGTGCAAAGGCCAATACTGCAAAAAAAGAAGAGGAAGAAGAGGAAGAAGAAGAAGAGGAAGAAGAAGAAAGAAGAAAGAGGAGGAGGAAGAAGATGAAGATGAAGAAAGAAAAAGAAGAAGAAGAAAGAAGGAGGAGGAGGAGGAAGAAGACGAAGATGAAGAAAGAAGAAGAAGTAGAAGACGACGAAGAAAGAAGTAGAAGAAGACGAAAGAAGAAATAGAAGAAGAAGAAAGAAGAAGGAGGAAGAAGATGAAGACGAAGAAAGAAGAAGAAGAATAGGAAGAGAAAGAAAAAGAAGAAGAAGAGGAAGAAGAAGAAGAAGAAGCAGAGGAGGAAGAGGAGAGAGCAGGAATCATGTCAGAGCAGCCACAGGTCCCAAACTGCCAGGAACTGTCCCATTTTACCCCCCACCAGCAGAAGAGCATATGGTCAGCAACACACACTCGCTGTAAAGATGTGACTTCGTGGGTTGATAAATTATGTGATCACTCGTCTTGTCCTGGGTTCCCCCCAAGAGATCTTTTGAGAATTGGATTTGGACACAAGAATTTGATCTGGGAGATGACTCCACAAAACACAAGTAGGGGAGCCGAGAAATGAGAGCGGGAGGGGAAGGGAGCATTGCCACCGGCTCACTGCTGTGGGCCCCAGAGCACAGTCCTGGGGGACGGTGCAGATGGTGCCTCCACGGGCCTCAGCCGAGACACCAGGAAGCCAGGGCATCCCTCCACTTCCTTCCCACCCTACACTGGAGAGTGCTGCTTCTGGGGACACCTTGGGCTTGCCCTCTGCTCACACCCAACAAGCTCCAAGGCTTGAGGGGCATGCAGAGCACAGGAATCTAGTCCATGCCCTTGACAAAGGTGAATGCAGGGTGCTGACACATCTGCCGTGTTTGTGGTCTTGTTTATACATCTTGTTAAAGTTTTAATGTTATCTTGGGGGTGAAAGAGAATAGAGGAAGGATTTTTATTTTTTATCAAGAGAGTACCCTGATCAGATTGGCACTGTAGATGAATAACACCATCTGGGGAGTGGAAAATGCGTAATGGGAGAGGCTGCAGGGGCCAGGTTGCGGGTTGCTGTGGTTATGACAGAGCTGTATATTGTAGTGCATGAGACAGTGTGGAGTGCAGAGGACTCGAGGTGTCCATCTTTGTCCGTGGTGTCTGGTCCCCTGAGTGACAGAGACTAGTGGCTACGTGTGCAGAATGAGTCAGCCTCAGTCTTGTAAACCTTCCCTCTGGTGCACTGTCTTTCTGGAATGAAATGTTCTGTCTCTCAAGGGGCTTTCACGACGTCTTGTTTCTTTCCAGAAGAGGGGGACCAGGTGTGGGGAAGACTGATGGGAACAGGCAGTGAGATGCTGTAGCTTAGGTGTTTGTATGACAGTGTGGACGGGGAGGGACCTGGCTGTGGAGTTTATGCAGGTGGCAGGTGGCCTCAAGAGCAGCACTCCGTGTCTGTCTGATCACCAGCACCTCTTCTGGCCTTGGAGGTGAAGCCTGCGGCTGATGAGCACGGCATGGAGCATCCGCCCTTGCTTCCTTCCCTTGCTGCTGTCCTCTCAGCCCTCACTAGAGACAGACCCGGAAGTCTATGGCCCATCCTCCGCCCTCCCCCTGGCGGGCTCTTCCACTCTGCTTCCTCTTTTCCTTGTAGTCTTCTTGGGCTTGGTGGGAGGGCTTCGCTTTTACTTCCTGTGTCAGCTATTGATAAGAGAGGGAAAAGGGACAGAGAGAAGGGATGAGAAAGAAGCACCTAACAAATAACTAATATTCAGTGGTTTCCTTGCTGATCTGGGAGTTGCTGAGGGTTGAGGGGTCCTGCTGTAACTCCTCATCCTGGGACCACAGCTCCTCATCCTGGGACCACAGCTAGCTTGGCCACACGGTCCCCAAGATGCTGCCAGTCATGAGACTCCAAACCCACCGGATGAGCACTTTTTAAGTTTAGAGCTCATCACACCCACCGACCTCCCATTGTCCAAAATAAGTCATGTGGCCAAATTCAGGGTTAAGGGGAAGGGAAAGAGATTCTGTGTCTTCATGAGAGGAACATCAAAGTCACACAGCAATGGTTATTATAAAAGGGCAATACAAGAGACTCTTGGATTCATCCACTATCTCTTGGAATTGTCGACTATCTTGGAATTGCCCATTATCTTGACTGTGGTAGTGGACAATTAAACCTACTCCAGGGATTAAAATTTTGCTGAACTAAAAGCACAGGCACAAATGAGTACCAAATCTAAATACCAGAAATGAACTGTAACAATATCGTTAGCCTGATTATGATAATTTACCATATAACTTTTTGAAATGTTTCCACTGGAGTAAACTGGGCAAAATATGCCAGGGATCTACCGGTGTGATTTCTTAAAACTTCGTGTGATTTTACAGGCTTCCCCTCAAAACTTTTTAATTAAAAAAAGTAATACAATTAAGAGAAGATCTAGTTCATCCTCTTCTGTTAGTCATTTATTCATGAGATGACCATTGCCAAATGCCACTAAGAGACAAACAACCTAGACACTGGAAAGAATAAGCCACCATCTCCACCCCACTCCTCTTTATCTTCCTGCCTTAGTCAGTAGAGTTTAGGAAGCATACAGTAATTAAATATTCACTTATAGCTTAAAATTTGATAGTTCTTTTACATTTGTTATTGAAGAGAATGATTAATATAATACATTTCTAAAAACGGAGATGGAAAAGATGTGGTAGATTGAACTGCCTGCTTCTACTTTCAGGGAGAGACCCTGATGGCTACTTACTGCCTGGTGATTTATCTTTACCTCCTAATACTGGAAGGCAGCAAAACTGATAAATGAACACATGGCAAATAGTTAATTGAAATTTCTGGTCAGTTGCCTGTGGGTTTTACTATAATGACAAAAGCAGTAGTAAAACACTGATGAGAAATTTTATTTACATGATAGACAAGAAGTAATATTAAAATGGAAGAGAAGAAATTATGTCTGGTTTTTCATATCCTGAAGAAAATATAATGTAGTCTTGATGTCCAAAAATCTTCCCAAGGCTGAAGATCTTCTGTTTAGGAAGAATTCACCCAATGAGTTATTATGCAAGGTTGATCTCTCATTCTTTTTAAATTACATTAACTTTCACTCTTAGAAATTTATTGGATATAATTATTATTATTATTACCATCCCACAGATCCATAGGAGACCTTAGGAAATAATTTACTGAAACCTCATCATACTAAAACTGAGGAAAATGAGGCCCACAAAGGTTAAATTCATGAGCTAAGGTCATTATTGAGTGTTAGATCTTAAATATCCCGCATAAGCCTCACATGTTCAGAGGTGGGGCTTGTGGAAGGTGATTGGATCATGGGATTAATACACTAAGGGGTTCATAGGTGAATGTGCTGTTAAGAGGTGGGCCTGGTTGGAGGTGGTCACTGGGGTGAGACTTAGAAGGGTATAGTCTTGTCCCAGGCTCCTCCCTTCTCTCTCTGCTTCTGGGTTGCCATGGATTGAGCACTGTCCTCCACCAGACCTTTCCACCATGCCCCTTTCTGCTTTGGAGCCACCTAACCATGGACTGAACCCACCGAAATCATAAGCCAAACAAACCTCCTTCTTCAAGTTAACGAATGTTGGGTATTTTATGTCAGTGATGGGAAAGTGACTAATACAGTCACATAGCCAGAACCTCAACATTGACTCCAGTGTCTCCATTATCATAATTACCTCTGCTGTCACCTGAATATAGCTTTATCAAGTATAAGTAGTAATAATTACATCATCATGGCTTAAAAATACCTCAACATCCAGATAAAACAGCTGCAAAAGCAAACCTTTTCATGGAGTTTTGCTGGAAGAAGAAATAATGTAAACTGAGGAGCAGGCTCAGCCCAAGCTCTTATGTCATACCACCTGGAATCTCAGCTCTCCTGTGCTAAAGGAGCTTGAACCGGTTTTCTCATGAGTTTCTATTTACTTCACTATGAAATGTGAAGACTAGAAATACCAATATCGTAAGCTGCATCGCGAGTATAAAAACTGATATCATGAATGTAAAGTGCTTATCACAGTATGAGGCACATAGTAAGTGCTCAATACATCTTAAGCAATAGTGTAACCTGAAAGGTTCAGTTCTGCAGCTGCCTGATGAAGCCAATAACTCAAGAAACAGAATGATGGGAGAAGAAAGAGCTTTATTGGCAACCAGCCAGGAGGTCCAAGATGGAGAGCTTTCACCCAAATTCCATCTCGCCAGGGGTCACAGGCACAAGGCTCGTATGAGATTTCTGGGGGTTCTAATTTTATCCATAGCCAGGTGGGCACTACAGCAGTCATTAATTCTTGCAGTAATCAATTTTCTTGACGTAGTACACAAGTCATCAGCTGTTCCAGGCATTCCTAGGTCCTGTAAACCTAAAGAAAGATTGCTGATTAGATACTCATATGACTGGTGTTCTTCTTCGATGTTTTCCCTTATTCTTCTTTTCAGACAAAGCTGACTTATTGGGTAATTATTTGTAAAGTAAGGCACAGGGGAATGAGGCAAAGATATAGAGAAAAACAGACTTGCTTGTGCTTGGAGTGGGTTAACCTGTTCATCCACTTCAGTATTACTACATCTAACCTTTGACTTTTAATTTACACAAAAAAGGAAGGACTAGCCCCTCTACTAGATCCCTTTAAAAAAAGAAACAAAGAAAGAAAAACCTTTTTTAAAAAACCCTTCCAATTAAAACAAAGTAGTACCATCATCTCTCCACCTTGTTTTCCAAAAGTGAAGTGTTTTTCACTAACAAAGCACTTATAGTTAAAATGCAGTGAGAGAACAAAAGTTCTGTTTTAATGACATTTTTTTAGTATTTGGTTAAACCAGATTGTCAAAAACAGGGAACCCATTTCTTTCCCAAGTTCAACCGTCTTTGACACACAGCATACATTTGCATTCTCAACTGTTTTGAAATAAACATTTTGAGAGACAAAATTCGTTTTATTATATCATCCACGAATGTTCCGGAACATGGGAAATTTTTATGTCTATACAGCTGATTACCGTTACTATAGATTTTATATTTGCGAATTTTGCTTGTTTGCTAAAATTCCTCAAAAAGGCCAAAAGTAGGAGTTGTGGTGCTGTTGTGGTCATTTGCAAACAGACACAGAAAACAGCAAAAATTTGTCACCAACGTGTACATTCTCAGCTGAGCTCAAACGAAGTTCTGCCTTCCTGTCTCACTTCTCACATCGTAAACAGTGTCATCTTCACAGTCTGTGTATGTCCAGGCTTTTTGTGTTTTTAAGCTTTTTATTGGTGATTTTGCTGTTGAAAATGACCCTCTGAGGAGCACTGAAAGACTGTCTTGTTCCCAAGCCAGAAGGCTGGGATGTGCCTGGTGCAGAAGATTCATGTATTAGATGTGCTTTGTTCCACTACAAGTTTTAGTGCTGGTGGCCCTGGGTTCAGTGTTAATGAACTGACGGTATATATCAAATTAGATTTCTTTAAACAAGAACACAAATAAAACAAGGTTATATATTGACTGGCTGATGTAATATCACCAGAAGCCTGCAGAAATCTAACTCTGCATTTCCTTTAGGAGCAATATTCAGTATTCATGAATTCAGTGTTCATAGCTACTATAGGGAATACAATTGCTGCGGATAGTAAGAATTGACTATATTATTTTAAATCCCAATCACATACGTATGATGATCCATTGTATTGGTATATGACTTTGCAGCTTAACAAGCTCACCTACAGTTTGTATCACATGATTCCCATGGAAGGGCAAAGAGTCATTCTTCCCCAAGCAAGGAGAGTTAACAAGTGCAACCAAGTCCCCCTATGTAGAATGTGGTCTTCCCCTGAATTGCAACATCTCACAGTGCCACCTACAGCTGCCACTTGGCACCACAACATGTTGGGACCAAGGGAAGAAGAACATGGTGTGTTCGGGGGAATAGACTCTAGGCTACTATGACGCTTTGGGTAATCTTGCTAACAGCCTATTTAAACTTGGGAGCCTTGAAGGTCAACAAGTTGGACTGAAAAGAAATTATATCACTCTTAATTTCAGTATTTTGAGTACGAAGTGGAAAAACACAATGGGGAAGTGACCAAAGAAACAGAATCAGCTGAATAAGTTAGTTCCCTGAATGCTTCTTCAGCTGTGCTGTGGCTGTGTCTGGGAAGACCAAGACCACCCTGTGCAGGCTTTTCTGCAGCAGTGTGAAGGAAGAATAGAGTGGCCATGCAGAAATATATAATTTGCTTATAAGAGTTATCCAGCCCTTAACAATCCATAGTGTGTTACTACTTTTTTAAAAGCGTTAAATGTTTCCATCACCTATTTCATGTGGCTGGTCTTCTAGCTGCAAGCATGGTTAGATTTTGAATGTGACAACGCTGTGCTCTGGAAATAAGATCGATTCCACTATCTTATTGGAAGATTTTCCTTTTTTCTGCTGTTCCCTGTAGCTATGGAGAACAGTAAGGTGTAATTATCTCAGGAAGTTAATCTTGTAAAATCAATTTCCAATAACTTTGAATTTGTAGTTCACACTACTCTCCCAGGTAAATTCATTCTCAAACCATGATTTCATCTTTATTGTCCATCAGGAAATAGCATTCAAGATACAAACCCAGAGGATAAAGCAAAGTCATAAATCAGCAGTGAGACTTACTGCATTCTCCCTGGTCAGTAGAGTCGACTTTACTTAGCAGAACGTCCCTCCGTCTCATCTACAGGAGCTGCGCAGTGGGGAGAGGCTGGTGTGCACTCAGTGAAACTAAGTACAAAGCACTTTCCTGGCACCACACTGCCTCTAAACCTGAACTTGCAGACAAGTACCTACTAAGTCGCCAAGACTTGATATCTAAGGAAAGAGGCTCAGAGTATTCAAAGCAATGTGTGCCACATCATATAGCTAGTGAGACGCGGAACCAAGATGCCAGAGTAGATCTTTGTACACTTGTTGGTTGTTTGTTTTCTGTGTTTATTCTTTAAAAGAGAAAAAAAAATCCTGGGAGATATATTAGTGCATTTATTTCATGCTTTGAAAAGGGGACCATGTCAGTCTCTAATAAACATTCCTTTCCCCATCCCCCTCTTGCCCTCTTATCTCCCCTGAATGGATGGACATCTCCGGGGCATCTGGAACATTAGCATAATGTCTGCCTTGACTCCCAACATAGAGAAAGATCTGAAAAAAAGGAAGACCTGGCTCCAAAATCCCAGGTCGTATGGGAAGTGCAAGAGGAAGTAGGCAAGAAAGAGAAGTCCAATAATAAGAGCACGATCAACACAGATGAAATGGATAAATAAATTGTTGTAGACCTCATTACTATTCTTAAAACACTCTAAGTGTTAATAGAAATTTTTTTACTGTCAGTCACATGAATCAAACCCTAAGATATATACGATAGTTTTATTCTTTTTCAAATATTAAAGTTACTCGATGCAAATTAATTGATATCAAATTAAAGGCAATATATGCTAAACATGGAGTCACATTATTAATTTAAAACAAAGTGACTTAGTCTTGCAAATGACTTGCTGCCATGTGACTGAATAGATTGGCAATTTGACTTTTTTAACATTTTTTTGGACTTCATATTTTCGAGCAGTTTTAGTAGAAAATACAGTTTCCATTTCCCCTACCCCCTCCTCAAGAGCATACCTAGTTTCTCCAGTTATTAACATCTTGTCTCATCATATCTGTTTTTGGTGTCACATCCTTGTCACGTTTGCTGTGATCTCCTGATGCTGTACATTGTTGAAGTTTGGACAAACGTATGAAACATATCTACTACTACAGTGTCACGCCAAATAGTGACTGTCTCGGAGTCCTCTGCACCACCACATTCCTCCTTCCTTGTCCTCAACCCCTGGCAACCACTGATCTTTCTACTTTTCCACAGCGTCTTGTAGCTGGAACCCTGCAGCCCACAGCCTTCTCATACTGGCTTCCTTTACTTAGCAACATGCATCCAAGCTTCCTTCCTGTCCCCTGGTGGCTCAATGTTCATCTAATTTCATTCTTAAGTAATACCGCAGTCTGTTTTTCAGGGGAGGAAAAAATCAAGAAGCTAAATTTGAACAGCCATCATAGAAAAAAGGTAGAAGTCGCTCCATAAAGGGAAAGAATTCTTTGCTCCAAACTATGCACCTCCCAGCCCTTTGAGGCTCCCATCCAGGCAAGCTGGCGCCTCTGGGTTACTAACTTGCATTTCATTCTCTGTCCTTGGTTGGCTCTCTCTCCTGCTCACATTTATAATCACTTTAATCTCCGTCCTCTGTAAGACTGTGTGGTCTAGAAACTAATTTGCTTTTGCCTCTTCCGTGTGTCTCTCAAATTATGCTACCTTCCAGTGCTTACTTCTCAGAACATGGTGGCAGTCGGTCCCCTGCTCCTTTCCAGAAGAATCTAGCAGGGCCAGTTCATCTGAGGGAGCTGTGGAACCTTCCAACAAGGCTTTTAAGGTTCAGGAAAATGACTCATGAGCCACAATTCAATTAAGTTTAGCAAATATTCCTTATACAATCACTATATGCTTGAGGTTGGCAGGCAAACCTGTTTTGAAACTTCCTGTTCATTTTATTTTGCATTTTTAACAAGAACAGATTAAAATATAAATATCTTCTGCAAAAAGAAAAAGGAGCAGAAGAAGAAGAAAAGGAATAAAGGGAGGACAGGAGAAAGGGAAGAAGGGGGAAGGGAGGGAGGAAGGAAGGGAGGAAGGAAGGGCAGGCCAACCATCTACATTGAATTTTGAATACACAGGAGAAGAGAACGGACCTTGGGGTGGTGGGGTCCCTGTCCATAAGCCCCGCCTCCCTTCAATCACCCCATCTTCTAAAGGTACAAGTTTTCCATATCAGAGGCCTTAATGGGACTCTAAAAGCTCAGTACTTTCAAAAATTTCATTGTCCCTTGGCCTCTAGAAGGCCACAGTGACCCCCACCCAGAGGGCCATGTGGGCAGATTCGGAGGAGAATCAATGAGTCTTTTCTGTGGAAAGAAGATGGACAGGACTGAAATTGAGAAGCAAAGAGGTGGACGCTGGCCCAAAACTGTGCTTTCCAGAAAAGAACAACTGTTGTCTCTGCACAAGAGTTGACCTGGCTGACAAGACTAGGTGTCAGTGTGACATGTGCACAGGTACAGTCCCAGGGGCAGTATCTGAGACAGATCCCAGTCCCCAGGGGAGAAACCCAAGAGCTCTCAGGGTCAGCCAGGGGACAGCCAGTTAAGTACTACTGTCCATCACCCCAACTCACAAAACTCCGAGGCACATGAGCTTCCACTCGCTTCCATCATTGCTTTTCTCCTGTGTCCAAGAAGTGCATGACAATGGGAAGAGGCCTAGAGATGTGTGGGGTTGCTGGGAAGGGAAGGGGAAGTAAAAATTATTAAGATGCAATATGTATATATACCAATTCCCCCAAAATGAAAGTAATTATCATAATTATTATTATGTATGACAAATATATACTAATTTATAGGAAGGGACTAGAAAAACAAAATCCCCAAAAAGCAAATGATGAATTAAACAAACACACACACCATGAAGCAGGCTAAAGAATAGAATCCTCTTAGCAAACCCTATTGGCACAGAAATACCCGCCATTTGGATGTCTACCAGGAGGCAGGTCCTGGGAAAGATTCTGCAGGCCAGGCGACTTGATGCTGACTGGCTCTACGGCCTGGCTTGGTCTCTGTGGCCCCTTTACAGGATGAGACACACCAGTAACAAAAACTGCTGAGGGAGGTGGCAGCCAGGGAACATCCATTTCCTCTGCCACACCTCTGGTGTCATCAGCAGAAACATCATAGTTTCTTTCACTGTCACAGAAGCATTTTAAAGCCTAAATGATTTTTTAAGACATTTCTTCCTTAGATGGCAATCTGCATTATATTTTAAGACAATTTAATAATGATGGTGTCTAAGTTGCTTTCTCGTTGCTGGGACAAAATACCTGACACCCACAAGTTAAAGGAAGGAAGATTTACTCTAGTTCAGTTTGTGGCGGTTCAGTCCCTAATTGCCTGGCTCCAAGGCAGGGCAGCATGGCAGAGTGGCCTGGCAAAGGAGAAACAGTTCACAGTGTAGCAGGCAGGAAGCAGAAACAGTGAGCCTCCTTTGCCCTTTTTATTCCATCAGGCCACAAGCCTATTGATTGGTGCCACTCCCACCCAGCGTGGGTCCTCTCTCTTCAGTAAATCCATTCAGCCACACCCAGAACCATGTAAATCCAACTGTCAGATTAATCCAGTTATCACACCCATGATGCAGTCACTCCCAAAAGCCCCACCTCTGAGAGCATGAAGCTTTGGGGAACATTTCAGATATAAACTGTAACAGGAAGAAATCCATGTTGGTATGAATATAAATTGTAACACATGTTAAAATCGAAATCTATGTTCAGTGTTATTGGGAGACTAAAAACGCATTTCTTGGGGTTGGCAATTTAACTAAAATGGTAGAGCGCTTGCCTATCAAGCTCAAGGCCCTGGGTTTGATCCCTAGCACTCCCCCCAAAAATGCACTTCTTTTCTCAATCGATAAAAAAGGTATGTCATATATAAATATTCACGGCATCCCAGCAATTTAAAAAATATTTTGATACATCTGGTTTTAGTATTCCAGAGAGTAGAATGTGAAGTAAAATAAAATTTTTTAAAAAGCAGTGGAAAAAAACAAAAAGTTTCTTAAAAAGTTAAGACAAATTATTTCTTGTTATTTAAAAATAATTGCCATAAAGTTTTCACCTGACTTCTAGAGCTCAGAGCCCAGCCCTCCACCACATGGTAGAAAAGACAACTAGCCACACAAAAACCTGAATTTATCATGTGCTCTAACCTGCACAAATTCTAACCCTAAAATATTTCCCTATAGTGCTCCCAAGAAAGAAAATAAATCTGTAAAAAAAAAACCATTTTTATTCTTTGGAAAAGCTCTCTGTATTTTGATTCCCATTGTGAAAGTTGGGGATATAAAAACTAAATCCAATTTCCAAAGGTGAGACTTCATCTTCGTTTTCTTTATGCTATCATTTAAGGATGAATAGTGATCCAATTTTAAATAACGCACCCACAGGTGTGAGGGATAACCCTGTCACATCTATCGCTCATGCAGACGGTGCCTATGGCACTGAATTACAGCTGCAGATTCATTAAAGCAGTTGTTCATTCCCCACTGTAATTAGGTCTCCCATTCCAGCTTTTATGTCCACCCATCACTCACCCTGGCTTCCCCCAGGGCCCTCCCCTGTGCTCTGCCTGCACGTACAGGTGATAAACCTGTCAGCCTGGATGCTTTCCCATCTCTAGGGACGGTCAGTCGCTGAAGTTCAGAGCCCATTTTTCAGTAGCCTTCTCTGGTCTATACCCACAAGGATATTATTTTTGTGCTTCAGAAAGAATTATCACTGGATATGATGTTTGTGAAAGGGTGGCTTTGCTGCATCCTTGGTGCCTTTCTTAGCTCCTTTTCCGAAAACTGACCAGCACAAGTCAGACTCGATGTGTACATGAAAGTAGATCCCGAGCTGTTAAGTATTCGAATGGTGCCAAGTTCTACAGAGATGAGGATTTGAGACTCCTGTTTTCAGAGATCTCCACAGTATGCAAAGAGCTGTAACTGGATATTAAGAGGCCGTACCTAATCCCACCCAATGCTATCAGTGTGGGGTTAACAGTCATAAAAGAACTATGTGACTGATGGATGTGTGTGACATAATGCATATATTA
>PVJO010012519.1:0-55077 GCA_004026905.1 Hystrix cristata
GTACCCATTTTGGAACAAACCTCTATAGGTCAACTTGATATACTCCCCAAAATCTAGAACTGGTTTTCGGTATCCGTCTGTCCCCCATTATGCAGCTGGCAGCCCTGAAGCGTTGTGCTTAGCTATCTGCAGAATAAGCGCTGGGGTTAAGTGGCCGTCCCTGCTGGTTTGATTCGATGTAAATGCTCGGTCTTCTTAACATGGACATCCTTTAAATACTCGTGAATATTGTCCTAAGAAAATGCCACAAGATTTCAGAAGTCAGATTAAACTATGTTCTTTGGGATTCGTTAAAACCGAAATGCCTGGGGCCAAACGTTAGCCAGATGCATCAAACAGTGCAGTTGATCTGAGCCACAGCTCTCTCTGCCCTCATTTCACAGGATTTTCTTTCCCACAGTAAGGCAGTTCACACAGTCTCTAAATGTTATGGGACTCCCCCCAGCCCCTCCCTTTTTTGGAATGAAAGTCTGAGTAAAGATAGAAGAATGTGGCTAGAAAATTGACTGTGAGCTTGACTTTCCCCTTCTGGTTCTTCTTGGAAGTAAATTCTTTGAGATGAGGCATAAAGGCAGCGGTTCTAGCTAGTACGTTTTTATCATTTTGAGGGCTCACTTGCTCCAGGAGGTATCAAGGATAGCTAATATTGGGGCTGCATGCTCGAATCAGTGCACTGGGCTGGCACAGCTGCAGTATAGGAGTGAGGTAGGAGAAGAGCAGCAGAGAATGGCCCGGTGGTGGAGAAGTGGCCACAGCTTGCCTTGTTCCAGTAGGCTTGGGTGCTGGTCAGTGGGAATAAGCCTGTGCTGTTACATCATTTTAAGATTTCGGTGGAAATTACAGCATTGAAGTTTCACCTAATTACTCTAGTTTTTAAATTTTGCCAATGAATTCGGTTTTTACTATGTCATGAGAGCTGAAATAATTGTCTTTGGGCTAGACTTGTCCTGTGGTGGCCAGTTTTGCTCTCTGGTCTGCATCTTGCCCTGATCAGGCTTATCGGGGTTGCTGATTGACCCTGTAGCAGCATCCATCTCCATTGTCTTTCTTCCTCCTAGGTCATCAGTTTTGCACAGGTGCCTGTTTTCCTACATGAAGCCCTGTAGCTGGGGAGGAGCCAGACCCCAGCTCTGGGTTGAGTTTCTTTGGTTTATATTATACCCCTTACTAGTGATTGGCTCAGGACTGACCATATGATCTGATCTGTCCAATGGAATAGCAAGATGCGCTGTGGGCCCTCCCACCTCATCTTTCCTTTAGACCTGGGCAGCTGTGGTCTCTGCCTGCTCTGGGTGCTGTCAGAAGGGTCTTGCTCCCAGCCTGAGGATGAAGTGGAAGTTGGAGGGAAGAGAGAACCTGGATTCTTGTTGAAGTCCTGAGCTGCTGAATCAGCTGGTTCTGAAGCCCGTCCTTCCTTTGGACTACAGTTTGTGGGAGATAATACATTCTTTACTGCCCTCTTTTATTGTTTAAGGCAATTTAAGCTGCCTCCAGAAGCAGAGCAGCAGACAGAGAGAGAGGCTCTGGTCCACTTCCAGATCTTATGTACTATTGGCCATGAAGAAGGTCTTCCTTCCCTGATGTTGGACTAGGCTGTCATTAATTTGGGGTTCGATGATAGAAGGATTTCATCTTGTGTCTTTTCATCTAATGCTCCCATGCTTTAAATCTTTTGGAGGATTAGCCAGGATAATACCTTTTCCTTCTCCTGGGAGGAAGCCTCCCCTCTGGACTTGGTGGAGGGGAGAAACAGGCCCAGTCACATCTCCCGTTGGGGCCTCAGGGTGAAGGAGTGGCAAAAGCACCTTGTTTTTGTCACTGCGGTTTGGGGCCAGGCTGGCCTGACCAGGATCCCGAGGACTTTGGTCTCTCCAGAGGGTTAGATATGGATTAATAGCAGCCAAACTGTGACCATTCTCATTTCTAAAACTCAATCTTCAGGATGACATATCTTCACTGCAAAAAGAGTCAGTTGAATTTGCTGTAATCCAAAAAGTTTCACATATTTAGAAAAGAACAGAAAGTGTAAGCGATTCCTGCCTGACCTTTGGTTCTTTGTGAGAGTAAACCAAATGAAAACCCCTTACATCTGTTAGCACTCCAGATGTTCCTTCTTTTAAACAAGAAATAACATTGCACTTTAAGTGATTAATTTTTAGACTGCCCTTCTGTTGTTAGTACAGATACATTTTAATCATGCACAGCTGATTTTCACACTTACAGGCTCATACACGTGTGTCTCAAGGAGACACAGTGTGCTGTGTCGCTAGGACTGAATTCGGATGCCCTGTGGGTCTGAATCCCAGCTCTGCTGTGGGACCTGGGCAAGCAGTTTACTCTTCATGGCTCAGTGTCCAAACCTGTAGCAGGAAAGTAATTATGGCACCGACATTGTAGGGATGTGGGAATTAGTGGTTTAATACATTATTACATTTAAAGTTTTTGGAATGATGCCTGGCACCCTGTAAGTGCTATGTGTTTGCTATTAGGTGCAGTCAAAATAACAGTAATAAAATCTGCTGTAGTACTACTGGCTGTAAGAGGTTTTGGAAGACCTGAGTCATTTGGTGGGTGTGTTGTCGCTGTCTCTTAGGTTACATGTAATGTATTGCTGGATATAAAAAATGGCCCTGGGAGGTGAGTTAGGGGAAGGAGCCTCTCTGGGCAGGGATGCTGGGCTATGGCCAGTGGTTTACATAGCAGATGGAGAAGGAGATCATGTGGTGTTTGCCTAGATGGATTTGACTGTACTCAGGAGTACAGGAATTGAATGTTACTTCAGAGCTTCACGCTAAAGCATGAAGCATTTAATAAGACAGACATTCCTCCGTTAAATGGCCATTCTTCTCAAAGGTGGTCTTCCCTTTCACATAGTCTGTATTTTTTCACTGCCTCATTCTCTTTCTTAATCTTCTGGTAACATTTAAAAGTACTGGATTTAGAGCAATAAAACTTGTCCTTCAACTCTGACATACCGTGTAGTGATGTGATCTTGTGAGGATGTTGTTCAGCCTCTCTGGGGCTCAGTCTCCTCCTCTGTAAAATAGGCTCCCTGTCTTTCAGAAGCTTGCTGTGTAGATAAGTGGAATTGTACAAGTAATGTGAGCAGCATAGCTGTCATCCTCATCGTTTATTTTCTTATTTTTCCTGCTCTTTTCCTAATCTTTATTTTGGCTGCCAAGTCTTTTGTGCCTTTGTTTTTTTTTTTTTTTTAATTACGGGGAGTTGAAACGAGGGCCTGTTTGTTTACAGACAGGCTTTCGTTAAGTTGCCCAGGTTAGGCTTGAACTCATGTTCCTCCTCTCTTAGCCTCCTGAATTGTGGAGATTGTAGTCATGCACCACCATGCCCAGCTTACTGTGCCATCTTTGCTGGTCTTCCTGGTGGAATTTCCTGAACGAGGAGCCTATTTAGAAGGAAAAGAGAATGTTTGCGTGGTTTTTCTTTCATGAGTAATGACTTTTTTTTTTTTTAGTGGAGTCTTTCCACATTGTCCAGGGTGGCCTTGAACTCCTTGGATCAAGAGGTCTTCCTGCCTCAGCCTCCTGAGTAGTTCAGATCACAGATGTGTGCCACTATTCCTGATTCAGTTACCACATTTTTCTGTTGGGCCTCTAGTTTTTCTGAAAGTTGTGGATGGGTTAAGGCAGGGATTGGCACATTTTTGCTGTAAAATTCGAGATAGGAGACTTTCTTTGGCTTTGCGGGCTGTCTTTCTCAATGTTCCCACTCACTGGCTGGCAGTGCCAAGAAAGCCAGACCATCCATCACTAAGCAGGCCTGGCTGTGTTCTAATGAAGCTTTATTTATGGACACTGAGATTTGAATTTCCCATACTTTCCAGGTGTCGTGAAATAGTCTGCTTCTTTTGATTTTTTTTTTTTTCTTCCCCAACCATTTTAATGTAGAAGAAAGTCTTCACTTGAGGACTGTGGAGAAGCACAGCAGGTGAGAGTTCATTGCCTCCTGAATGAGGGTTTTGATAAACTCTGTTACAATCTCTGTGGGCGAGAAGGCTCCCATTTAAAGAGCTCATCTGGCAGGCATCTTGGAATGGGAAGCGCCCTGTGTCATATTTGTCTGGAGTTTGTGGTTTGGTCAGGTTGAGGGACTGTTCTCCCGACAGCCTTTGCCTGAGTACAGTGCACGCGCTTCCTTCGGCTGAGACCGAGAGAGTCCGGGCAGTGGAGCCTGGCGCCTTTCCAGTTAGGAATGCCAGTGCGCTGTGAGCCCAGGTAGCCACGGGGCATGAATTGCCTGATTGCCTCCCTGAAAAGCTGTTAACTTTTCCCTCTCACTGCTTCTGAAAAGGAGATTTTGCTGTGCACATTCTTCTGCCTACTTTGTGACCCCCGCCCAGCTTCTGTCTTCTGTACATTAGAGCTGCATTAATGTATTCCCAGTGGACGACTTAGAGTTCTTGGAATGGACGGAAAGCAGTTACAACCCATCATAGCAGGCTAATCAATGGAAAGGGATAAAGTGCCAGGTTGTGAATCATGGGAGAGGTTTGATGGTATTGGGTGGGAGTGGGATGAGATCCCGTTCTCCTTCTGGTTCTGAATTCTCTACTTCCTGTCTCTTTGTCTCTCTGTCCCCCACGGCCCAGACTTGTCATCGTTTGGTGGAATGGCCTTTGCCGTGCACCACACGGTGACAGCAGGCAGGGTGGCTCCGTCCTGTGCTTCTCTCCATCTTTTGCTGCCTGTTCACCTGCCGTGAGAAGTGCTTTCTGCCCAGCCACAGTCATCTCTGCAGAGTGGCTCATACTTAAGACTGTCACAGGGTAGAACGTTTATTCCTCCATATTCAAAAGTGAAGAAAATCACACCCTTCAGCTAGGGCCCTCAGAAGCCTTAGCAGCACTCTTGCAAATGCAATTGCCGGCAATAACAAGCAAAGGGCTTTTTCTGATTTTAAAAGAATAAACTGTGCCTTTTACTTTCTGACTTAATGTAGAGATAAAAATATGCCAAAAACATGCCTCTTTTTTTGTTTTTTAAAGGCACAGACCAGAGACACTTTGGAGCCTTTTCATCTAGCAAAGCTAGCTTCCCTTTAAGCAGAGCATCAGGATTGCTTCAATATTTAGGTATTAATATTCCCTTGTGGCTCAATCAGCTCTTTGAAAATGAATTTCTCTGCACTGCTGTCACAATTAAAGACAGACATGCTGAGGTGAGCAGGAATTTGTGTGTTTCTTAGATTGGGAGGATGTGTTGAGTCAAATGAACATCCTCTCAAGGTTAAATGATCTATTTAAATCCTTCCCAATTACTGTGCCAGGTACAATGTTTGATGAGATGTGGGGAGAGCAAATGACTTAATCTGTGGGAGAGAGACTCTCCGCGTATGAAGGGAAGCTATGAAATCAGAATGAACCGGACGTTGTTTATTACCAAGGGAAAAATAGTTACATAAATTGAACACAATGAAGTCTCAATAGAACGCAAGCCATTGTTGGGTTACTAAAGGCGTTGTGTTGGAAGAGGGGAGGGGTGCTTTCTTTGCTGTTTGCAGTTGTTTGGGTTGTAAATATCCGCCAGGTTTGGTCACCAGCGTGTGGTGATAGTGGAAGTTGTGGGTCTTTGGGAAGGGTCCTACTGGAGGAAAGTTAGGTCATGGGGGGCCACCACAGGGGACATTGGGACCCCAGCCCTCGTTCTCTGTCTCATTGTTTCCTGGCCACTATGAGGGGAGGAGCAAGTTTCCTCTGTCACATACGATGGCCATTCCTGCTGCTGTGATATGGTGCCTCGCCACAGGCCCAAAGAAACAGGGCCAAGCCACTATGGACTGCAACCTGTGAAACTGTGAGCCAGTAGAAACCTTTCTTCCTTTAATTTGTTTATCTTTCTTCCTTTAATTTGCCACAGCAATGGAAAACTTTACAACAGGTTGTGACTTTTTTTTTGAGGGGAGTACTGGGATTGAAACCAGGGGCACTATATATATATATCACTGAGCTATAATCCTCAGGCCTTTTTCAAAAACATTTTTTGTTTTGTTTTTGACACAGTATCTCACTAAGTTGCTTTAGGCTGGCCTTGAGCTTGTGATCTGGGATTACAGATATGTACTTCCACATCTGGCCTGGTTGTGCTTTTTTTGGGTGGTGGGCAGAATCACGAGGTAACCAGAACTGAAAACCACCAGCAGTGGGTGCTATGATCTGTCTGTACAGGAATTTGGATGGGAATACAGTTTTGCTTAAAAGGGTCTTGTGGCATGGCTTTCCAGAATCATTGCCCGGATCCTACCTCCACAGGAAATCTGAGTCTGTCTGGTGGGTCTGCTTCATCTCTACCACTGCTGACTTGGTAGGCCACTGTCCTTTGAGTTAAAAGGACAGTTAGCCATGTTTGAGTTAAAACATGGTGACAGCCCACTAAGTAGTCGCCCTGCTTTTAGAAGCACTTTTCTGTCACACGTGAAAAAAACCCCAACTCTCAACCTGCCTCTGGCTCTCACCTCTTCTCCTCCTTGTGGCCACTCACTGACTGTCTCCAGCCTTGGGCCCTCGTATGTTCCATCTTGTCTCGAATGCTTTGCAGTTGATGGGTTGAGATGGCCTTGTTGGTGTAGTAGTCGAGTATAGACTCTGGAGCCAGACAGTATGTTCAAATCTTAGCTGTGCTACTAACCAACCCGTGACTTTGGGCGAGTTACTGAAAATGTTGTGTCTCAGTTTTCTTAGCTTTAAATTGAGTGAAATGATCATTCTACTTTAATAACTCCTCTTAAGTTTGAATTGAGAAATAAATGACTTAAAATATGGAAAGAATTTAGACCACCGCTTTGTATTCAGTAAGCACTGTGTAGATGTAGATGATGGTTGTTTTTTTTTTTTTTTTAACCAAGAACATGTATTGGTACAATGTACATATAATGATCACATTCATCTCATTTGTTTTGTTATATAAAAGCATAACATGATCATTTCTGCTCCTTGAATTTTTACATAGCAGCTTCATCTCTCTTGTATCTCGGCTAGAGTACCCTTTTCTTTCTTAGTGACCTTTCCCTTTCTACCTTCTGAAAGGACTCACCCCTTCCAAACAAACTACCCCATTACAGGTTACAAAGAAAAAGAAAGAAGGAAAAAATTGCAGTAACATCTGTGCGTAAGAGAACTTATTTTCCCCTGAACCACTTTGATCCCTTGCCAATTTGTACCCTGTTATCTCTGGCCTTAAATGTGTGTTTTCTATAAACAAAGACATTCATCTAAGGTATCCATCAAAATCAAGAAACTGTTTAGAATTCACATCCCTTGTTAGTCTCCCTCAGCTCCCTCCCTCAGAACCATTTCTTCAGCTTTCCTTGGCTTTTATGACCTTGACACTTTGGAGTAACACAATGGTTACTTTGTGGATTGTTCCCTAGTTTTGGTTTTTCTGTGGTTTCCTCTCCAATAGGTCTGATTATGTGTCAAGATTGAAATGTGACAGAAGTGCTATTTCATTGCCTCCCTTGGAGTAGCCTGTGATCTGGATTTGCCCTGTCAGAGGTGTTACCCCTCATCACCAGATAAAGCCAGCATCTGCCCTACTTCCCTGCTCTACAGTTACTGTTTTAGCCCCCTTTGTAATGTGTATTTTGCGGACTAGTACTTTGAGACTATCTCAGCTTTCATTTTGTTCATTTATTATGTGTGTTTGAACTTAGAAATTTTTATTTCGTTTCATGGGTTTTAATCGGTTATTTGAGGGTCATACTACTGCACATTTAGATGGTGGGAAGTCCTTCTAGCTCATTCCTGTGTTCTTTTGGATGTGTTCCCATCATTATTTGAGTCCTTCCTTTTCCAAGCAAAGTCGTTGTGGCGTAGCTCGTACTTTGCAGGACCCAGCTCTGGGTTTTTGGCCAAGAAGCCAAGAGCTAGGCATTAGGTGTGCTCCGTGCTATTAGGATGTTGCACATACATGTGTCTCTTTACCGTCAGCTATATCTACTTACTTCTGTAGTTTTATGTACTAAAAGCCACAAGTTCACACTGTTACTTCAATTCTGTTCAGTACCACGTGGCTCAGTTTAGTTTTTTCTTTGAAGATAATGAAACTCCCTTCTCCAACAGAGAGAAACTGGGCCCTCGGTGTCCGGAGTATGTGAATTCCATCCCATCGACAGGTCAGGGCATTCGTCCTTGCACCCACCTCCCTCAGCTTTCCTCAATCCCCATTCTCCACACCAGGCACCACCCCGCCACGCACAGGTGCCCTCCTCGCTCCGCTTCGGTGCCCCTCTGGGCAGGCGAGGCCAAGTGCCAAGTGCTCAGCTGGGCAAGAGGGTGAGTGGGCTGGATTTCATTTCCGTCAGCTGACCCTGCACCTTCGTGTTGGCTGTAGTACCCAGCTTTCTGTGGCAGCCCCAGTGACTGTCCTCACCTGCCCTTCATGGATCAGTTGTGGCTGCTGGCCCTCTGTGGGCCTGAGATGCTGCAGCCGTGCATGTGCTGTGGTGGTGAACCAAGGAGCTTTGAGGAACAGGGATGCAGGGAGTTGACTTCTTGCTGTTGATGGTGGAGGACAGAGAGCACTTGGCTAAGTACGAGGGGAATGAAGTTGATGGGCAGAGAGGGGATGGAGAAAGGAGTGTGGGAGGCTTGGTTGAAGAATCAGGTGCCTGGTCGTGGTTTGTGTCTGAAGCACTATGTAGCTATACCCCTGCCCTCATATTCTTATATTCACTCTCTGAATTAAGTTACCAAGTCGCGTGGCCCCAGGTCAAGGGTCAGAGTAGCATACCATGTGGGAGGAACAGCAGCAGTCCCCGGCCAAGGACCTGGGTAGAGTGGCCTACGATAGAGAGGCCAAGTTATTTGCCAAAGGTTAATGCAGTAATAAGTCAGAAATCAGATAGGGTGTCCAGCTAGGTTATTGGCATTTTATTATTGTTCTCTATAGCTTCCAGATAGAACAGGAACTTGTCCTGTGTGTGGACCTCTTAGGGTAAGCAAGTGATTTCAAGAGCTTGCTCCATTTTTACTTTCTCCTACCTTCTTGCACATAGGAAGTTTCCTTTCAAGAAGATGGTGTTAATCAGATACAACTCTTCCAAGAACCAGATGGCCTTCATTTCTTTCTCCCTGATTAGCTATCTAAAACTAATTGTCCAACTGAGAAAGGCTTAATTTTACAGGCTGGTAGGGGAGGCAAGCTTATTGTCTACAGCTTTTTACCCCTTTTTGCTTCCCTTGCCAGAGGCCCTGGTTCAGCAGGGGACCTGAATCTAACACTAAAAAATTTTGGAAGAAGTTAAGATTTTTTACAGGGAACCACCACATGCTAGGTAGGTACGAAAACATTTCCCTTCAATTCTCTGAGTTAAAGATGTGCCTGTGTAGTTCTTAGTTCCCTCATTCTGTGTCTTCTTTGCATTTGTCATAGTTTAAATAGCTTTGACTGACAGCAGGAGTTTGTATAGTGCTTTTCAGATAATGTCATCATTAATGTGCTGTAGGCAAAGGTCTGGTAGTATTGGAGACCGTATTAAAAATTGTAATATAAAAATTATGCTGAATTATAAATGTGCAGGAACACATTATTCTAAATAATTATTATGCTTACAAAGATTCTAAGTGGTACTTGGTAAATCTGATTATTTAGTGTGCTAGAAAAACTGTTTTTGCATTAGTAGAAATACTACGCTAAAGTATTGTGCCTTTTATGCAGAGGAAAGATAATAGTGGCTAGAATACAGGATTGGCCATGTGCTGAGTGAAAGATGGCAGGCTTAAAAAATCCATTTGTATTTCTGGCAAATTGTCTTACTATTATCCCTGTGCCTTTCTAATTAACAATACCAAAGTTAAATGAAGTTTATGCTGGAGTTATATCCAATTAGAAACTGGTAAAATAGTTAAGTCACCAAAGCCTAGACTTCGGCATTAGGGGTGTGTGTGTGTGTTTGTGTGTTTCCTGCTAACATTTGAATTGTGAATTCTCGTTGCATTCCCTTGCAAGGATGTGCCATTTTTAATTAAGACTACAACATGGTGGGGTATTCTAAATTAGGCCTGATTATAATTGCAGATGGCAGTTGAGCTTTTGGAAAGCTGGTTTTTTAAACTGTTAAGTAAAAATTCTGTTTTAGTATTGATTTGCAGAAGTTTAGCAGTGGTTGTTTAGGGGAAAATGTCTCTCACCTCTTCATTTCCATTAAACTATCACAACATATCCAACCTCTATTAATAGAGAATGTGGCTCTGAAAATATTTTTCTTCGTACTTTCTTAACAATGGATCAAATAAAAAAAGTTGACCCCTAAAACTGAACTTTCTGTTGATTTTGTGGTAGATATTTCTAGATAGTCTTTTCCAATAGTTATTGAGCCAGTAGAATAATACAGAGGTGTCATCCTTTTGTATCATAGAGAGTACATATGACCATCAGTAGACTTCTGAGTGTTCACAGTTGGTACCTTACAATAACCATCTTCTGCCTTGTAGGCAAATTCGACTTTGGTGCCCCAGAAAGGATAATGGGCTTGATAGACTGTTGCCTTTGGCTATGATGGATTTTGTATGAGCTTCCTGTGTATAGAAATCATATACATAACTTTCTACCTGTTGATGGGTATGTAGATCCACTAGGCCAGTGGTTCGTAACCAGGAGTTCACAGTTTTGCCCTCCATTAATAGTACATTTGGCATCATTCCATGTCTGGCATCATTCTTGATTGTCAAAACTAGAGAGTAGTGTTACTGGCATTTGTTAGATAGAAGCCAGGGGTGCTGCCAGACATCCTACAGAGCCCAGGACAGGCCCTACAAGGAAGAGTTATCTGCTCCAAAATGTCACCAGTGCAGCTGTTGAGAAACCCAGCACTAAATAGAGCCTGGAGTGTCTCCAGGGTCTCTCACTGTAAAATTGGGCGTGGGTTCATTGTGGACCCATTTTATTTTATATTCTCATTATATTTCCTGTGGATTGTGTATTGTATTCATTGTGAATTGGTAACTTTATATTTTTTTTCTGGCTGAGAATACATGTAGCACAATGGTATAGTGCTTCTCTACCACACTCAAGGCCCTGGACTCAATCCCCAGTACATTCTTGCATCCCCAGAAAATATTTCTGGAAGAAATCAACAAGGTGGTCAAAGTGAGATCTGAATAAATCTTGACTCAACTAAATGGTATCGTGGACTGAGCCAGAAGTTTACAATAGGGCAGAGAGTGGATTTGCTTATGGCTTTGAGGAAATATACCGCGTTGACCCCTTAGGAAGTCTACTTTTGTTAGATTGTATTTCACCCCTTAAATATTAGTATGCATAAATGATAGTTTTTAAAAAAGGTGCTGATAAATACATCTTAAAAAATAACATCACAGAATTGTGTTACTCCTTCACACTTGAAATCTGCCTAGTGAAGAGTGGCTGTGTACAGCCACTGCTGCTTAATTATGTTGCATTTTGGAATATACAGCTCAGAAAACTACGAGAGCAGGGAACTAGTACTGAACAGAATAATGAAAGGACTTTCTTGAATG
The DNA here is from genome assembly GCA_004026905.1 of Hystrix cristata. Taxonomy (NCBI): domain Eukaryota; kingdom Metazoa; phylum Chordata; class Mammalia; order Rodentia; family Hystricidae; genus Hystrix; species Hystrix cristata. The sequence continues at coordinate 11,495 of PVJO010012519.1, forward strand.
GTGGCACGTTTGATGTTTTTTTTCTGGCTTACATGACTGGAGGAACAAGGGAGGAGGATGTCCTGGGGCTTACAAACCACTGATAACAACAGGCTTCATTTACATTTTGTAGCTTGTGTACCCCCTTCTTCAAGCACTGTGAAGGGAATTGAAATTGCAGTTTGCCTATTATGGGTTGGCAGTAATCTTTCAAAAAAAATTTTTATGTTTCAAAATCATGCAGCCAACAGCAGTAGCCAGTGATATACGGGGCTATTGATGTGAATTGAATTTGCAGAGGGAAAATGGGATTTGGTTGCAGTATGAACTCGTAATGAGGTGGCCCCACAGATTTGTAATGGTCAGCCATTGTTTGTGCCCAGAATCGGCTAGGAATCAAATACCTTTTGTAAAGAAACTGAAATGAAACTTGACGGCTTTTTTTCTCCAGTGAATGGAGTAGCTTCAAAGTGCTGTCATTCAGTGTGGCTATTGCGGATGCACAAAGTTTAAAAAAATTAACTGGTGTGGTGGCTAATCCCTATAATCCCTGCACACGGGGACTCTGAGGCAGGAGGACTGAAAGTTCAAGCCCAGCCTGGGCAACTTAGTGAGACCCTGTCTCAGAATAAAAAATAAAAGGGCTGGACATGTAGCTCAGTGCAGAAGGCCCAGGGTTCAAGTCCCAGTATAAAAAACAACTAACCAACCAACCAGCCTTTTAGTAAGTATAGTATGGATCAGTGGTCTTCACTGATCCCTGTCTTACCAGTAAGGAAATTGGACCATGTGCCAAATGCAGTATATGTGTAACTTCTTTTTATCAGTAATGTGTTTGTGTTCCTGTATTAAAGTCTTAGGTAAATCGTAAGACATAAAAAAGGTATGTGAAGAAGTAAAAGCTGCTGTGCATGAGAAGGGTAAATATTTGCCCTGTTAGGACCAGTGCATCTTTTAATGCTCCCCTGGGGGTTGAAAATGACAGGTGCTGATGCCACTTTGGGTGACACTGTCACATAATGCAGAACACTGGGCTGCCCCTCCTTCCATCTTGCTGAAATAAGTGCCTTAGCCGTGAACCTTTATCGGATGGTGCGGTGGGAGCTGTAGACAGCCTCGGATGAATACTGAAGATTCACAAGGGTTCTTCCCCTCAGTGCCTGTGCTGAGTAAGGCTGGAGACAGATGCGGCTTGACGCTCGCTCGCCCCTCCTGTTGGTGGAATGCTGTGCCTTACAAGTTTGCTTCCTCATCCATTGTAGTCGTCCCCCCTCCGCCTTTATTCCTCACTCCATCATTCCATTCTACCTTCCTTTTTTCTTTTTCTGTGCCAGGGGAAACTGGATGCAGTGTGTATTCTGAATGTGTTTCTTCTCTGAGGGTCGTTAGAATTTGTGGGTTAGGAGTGTGGATCTGGAATTAGAATTGTCATGGCCTTTGAATACGCGAACAAACAAATCAGTTTGTATAGACTTTAGTCCCAGCTATGCTGACTGGTTAAGCGAGCTCGATGTTTTCTTACTTGTGACAGTGCTGACCCGTGTGATTCCAGGTAGAATTCAGCAGGGTACACATGAAGTAGCTGGCAGAGTCTGGCATTGTGTAAACACCCATTTACTTGTAGTATGATTATTTTCTCATTAGTGGCTGTACTTCTTGGAAGGCTTCAGAGTATTTCTTGAAAGTCTTCATTCACCCCCAGAACATTTTATATACCAAATGACAGATGGGATAGCATGTGCTGGGCTTAGATCATTCACCGAGGTGATCTTTTACCTAGTAAATCACGTCCCTGGAAAGTAGACACCAAGTGTTAACTTTCTATTGTAGTTCACTTTCTTGCCTCTTCCCCAACACCCCCACCCCTAGTGGGGAATCTAAGAGCTAATTCTTAGGTGCTAGGTAAAAAGGCTTTTTTGTGTGTAAGATCCCCACACTGCAGCTCTGGCTTCAATTGGAAGACTCATTTTAGAATTGTAGATGGTGAAAAAGGAAAAGAGGAACTGGGAGGATTTCAGGAAGGAGACTTTTCTATTTGCAATTAGTGCTGAACAGAAGTTGGTACATTTCTGCAGTTTTCTGATGTCAATCACTTTTGGGTGATTACTATTTTTCTTTGCTATTATTTTTAAGTGACAGATTGCAGTGTGTATTTTAGGACCTGCCACCCGTTTTGATTTGAAAGATTATGTTGTCAGAATTTTAGATACTGCAGGTAAGGATCTAACTTTAGTAAATAACAGGGACTTCAGAATCTTGTATATTACTTTGGTCTTGCAAGAGAAAGTGTTTATCTCTGGTTTATTATATAGATAACTGTAAATCCTCTAACTGAACAAAGTAAAACTTCATGTCTTTTAGAATCTATTTTCTGGTTTTGCACATTCTGTAATAGTCTTACCTTAATGGGCAAGAAGGATAATTTGTGTGTATTACTGAGCAAAGATGAAGGGCAGTATACTTTGGTTATTTCCAGTTAGCAGCTGCTGCTTAATGAATCAAATTAAATGCCTCAGTCGCTTATTTTTTTTCTGAGCTGCCTTTAAGAAGGCACATTGGCACCCTAACTGTGATATAGGGATATTATTTTGCTGCTTTTAGTAAAAGCAATAATGTTCTTACTTTCCTGTTCTGAAATTCCAGGCAGCGCCGCCCCGCCCAAAGCTGAAGGACAGCCCGATGTTCTGCCATATATATTAGTATCACCAAAATATCTCATGTGTATATATCAGGCCGATCCCATGGGGTTTTTTGGTTGCAAGCTACAGAGTAGATAGTGGCTGATTTAAGCCAAAATTTGGCTTTGGAAGATTGCCAGAGGTTTATTCTCCGGATGAAGAGAAGAGTGAGATAATTAAAACTTGGAAAGGGCCATGGAGACTGCTGGCCACCTAGTGTTGGAATGAGTTGATCTCTGTCATGTCCTGTTTTTAGGGATGACAGTCGGTGCTCAGACTCCTCCTAGGAGAGGTTCTGATGGGCCAGGTGGGGAAGATGGAGCCTGCAGGGATAGTGTAGAAGAAGAGTGGGGACTACGACGTGGAGAAGTCGGGGAAAGGACCATGAAGATAATTACAGCAGGGTTTTCTGTATGGTTATCCACAACTGAGCTTCGAACATGGAGAGGATCATCAGTTGTGGGAGCTGGAATGGGGCCTTAAAGTAGGCCCTAATTAAGAGAATACAGCTTGGTGTTCTCTCCCTTCGTGCCAAGCTGAAGGATTTAGTTCCTAAGTGATTCTATCTCAAATTGGGAAAGAAACTCTCTCTTAATTAAGCAGAGACAAAGTATTGACAATAGTGTTGCAGAGTGAATGCCTGTAAATATAGTCCTTCTGGAATTGGAAAGGACCGATTAAAGAAGACCCTAGGAAACTTCTAGTTGCTGTTTATAGAAGTCAAGTCAAGGATGTGAAGGCTTCTTCTATCTAAGGACTGTAAGAAACCCTTGAACAACAACAAAATATCTGAGGAGACAGCAGCAGCTAGGTAAGTCTTTTCCTGAATGTTACTGCCACGAACTAAATACAGCCTCTAGTTAACGTTTAGTCAGACTCTTTGGGTGGGGGCACCAAGGGCTCTGCTACCTGTACTGCTTCCTTGGATTCATTGCTGAAAGGTTCATAGTTTATCTTGAAACCCAAAAAGAGACTGAGCTTGGGTGGAGGCCAAATGCCCTACAGCTCTTTTTGCACTCTGGACCACCCCTTGATAAAGGTTTTGGGATTTTTGAGGGTGCAGTATAGCATAGTGCTTTTGAGTATGGCTTTAGGATGAAGCTAAGACGTGGACTTGAATTCTGACTTTACTAAATAACTCTGAGCTGGGATCAGTGGTTTGGTTTTTGTTTGTTTGTTTTTTCCACTTTGGGCCTTTGGTAGGTTTGCCTAATTGAGATTCCTTCCTTCCTTCTTCCTTCTAACCTCCCTTGTATGATGGGGAACAATAACGGAGCTATCTGAAATCCTGTAGGGATGGTTGGTGGCTAACATGGAAAAGTTGTTTGGGCTTCTGGGAAAGCTCTTTTTTGGAGATTTTGTCTTAGTTACTTTTGACACAATACCAGAAACTCACAACTCTGAGGAAAAGTTTATTTTTGACTCAGAGTTTATAGAGGTGTCCATCCATCAATGGTTGGCCCCAAGGTGGGGCAGCATGGCAGAGGAGAAACAGCTGCTGGTATTACTGGGTTTTGGGATGCCAGAGTCTCCTAGAGGTGGTTTGTAGGTTCTTTCTGTGCTGAGCAAAGAATTGGTCAAGTCAAGTGCAAATAGTAGCAAGGTTCCATGTATATTAAAGGTAGGAAATGAAATAGGCTCTGCAGAGCAAGTTTGGGCCAGGTAAAAGCAAGAAAAACAAGTATACTCTACAGGGTGAGTATACTACACACTGTGCAAGAGAGAGCACAGTGGCAAAGAGCTCCATATGGACTGTCCTTTTTGTAAACTGTCCTGTTTGCAGAGAGATCAAAGGAGGAAGGACGGAAATATACCATTGCAGGCCACTCCCCCAGTGACCCACCTCCTTCAACCAGGCTTTACCTTCCAACATCACATTTAGCTATAAACTCATCACTGGACTAATCCAGTACTGAGTATCACATCCCCATGATTCAATCCCTTCCGTAAAACACTACCTATGAGTGCATGAGGCTTAGGGGGGACGTCTAAATACAAACCACAACATTCTGCCCCCAGCCCTAAAAAGATACATACACAACCCTTAATGCAAAATCATTTAGTCTATCTCTAAGAGTTGCCAAAATCCTGAAAGTTTCAGTATTGCTGAAAAGTCAAGTCCAAAGTCTCCTCTGAAATTTAAGATAAAGTCTCAGCTGTGAGACTTATAACAATCAAAAGGAAGTTAAACACTGCCGACAAAAGCACAGAGTAAACATTCCCATTCCAAAAGGGAGAAACGGGGGGATGGGGGGGGAGGGGGATAGAAAGCAGTGGCAGCAAAGCAAGACCGAAATCTAGCAGGGCAAACCTTAAAACCTGTAGTTCCTTGTCTAGCACCCGGGGCAAACTGTGGGCAAACTGTGGTGAGATGTGAAGTGAACTCCAATGGGTTTGGGTGGCCCTGCCCCTGTGGCCCTGTCAGTGGTTGTAGCCCTCGTGGCTTCTCTCTGGGACTGGCTTTGCTCACTCCTTGCACCCTTCCTCAGATGATTCATGTTCCTGGCGTCTCCAACCTTCTGGGCTCTCCACTGCACCTTTGGCTTCATGCTCACAGCTTTCACACTGCCCTCTCAGGGGTACACTGCCTGGCCTCTAGGCCTCCTTCTGCAGTCTGGGTGGAAGCCTTCCTGATCCCACAACTCCTGCATTCTACATGTGCACTAAAGTAGCACCATGTGGAAGATGCCAAGGTCTGCCGCCCACTTGAGCAGTAACTTTTGCCTCTTGCTACTGGCTGTAGAGGCCTTTGAGTGCTTGGATGGCTGAGCAAGGTAGACCGAATCCTGGGGAATCAGTTCTCATTCCCTAGACTGCCCCCATTCTGGAGCAGGTACTCTGGGCCTTCTTTTCAAAGCAGTCTTCACTTTTCCATCCTTGAGTCTTTAAAGGGTGAGGTCTTCCTAGTTCTTCTCAGGCCCTCAAGGTATCCTTCATATGGTCCAGATCCAAAGTACTTGGTTCTTGGTTGGGGATTTAGCTCAAGTGATAGAACTCTTGCCTAGCAAGCACAAGGCCCTGAGTTCAATCCCCAGCACAAAGTACTTGGCTTCTTTTAAATGGTAATCTTGGCAACCAAGCTTTGCTCCACTCTGTTTTTGCAGGCTCCAACTTTATTGGAGCTTCCTTTCTGGCCAAGCTCAAAACTTTAAATCACTCAGCTATGACTTTTCATTTTGATTCTCAAAGTAGAGCTGTCTAAAAATCCCCCAACAGCAGCCATGCCACTTTGTCAACATTAGACTGCCTTGAACTTTCCTCAACAAGATTACATAATCTGCACTCTTAATCTCGGGCTCCATCAAAGTCTCAGGGCAGGAGCAAAATGCAGATAAATTTTCCACCACAGCACAGCACCACACATGGCCAGCAGTCTAACTGCCAATGCAGTCCTTGTTCCTAACTGAACCTTTCTGAGCCTTCCTGAGGTCCTTATAGGCTGCATTTCTGTCAGCATTCTGGTCTTCTGCACTCCACCCACAATCTTCCACCGAACTTGTCTTACAGCATTCTAAGGCTGCTTCGCCAGGTCAGCATCTCCAAAGCTTTCCAAACTCCTGTCCTGAACCAGTTCCAAAGGCTTCTGAACCACATGGTCAGGTAGCATCACAGCACAGAGCCTACTTCTCTGGTACCAAAATCTGTTTTACTTTCTTGTGCTGGACCTCCATAACTCTCTTTTTTTTTGTGTGTGCTGGGGATAGAATTCAGGGCCTTGTGCTTGCGAGGCAAACACTCTAACCACTGAGCTAAATCCCCAGTCGGACATCCACAACTCTAAGGAGGCAAAATTTATTTGCTTCAGAGGTTTCAGTTTGTAGGTGACTGGTGGCTCCAAGGCAGGGTGGCATGACAGAGGAGAAACAGCTAGCTCATGGCATGGTTGCTGGAAGTGGAGAGAAATCAAAGGAGGAAGGAAGAAGGTAGACCCTTTGAGGCCATACCACCACTAAGCCACCTCCTCCAACTAGGCCCCACCTCCTGTTATGGCTGGTATATAAATGTCTCCCCAAAGCCTCATGTACTCATAGGTGGAGCTTTTCAGAGGTGACTGGATCTAGGGTGTGTGACTATGGATTGAGGGTGTGTGATAACTAAATTGGTTTAGTATAGTTCTGGGTGTGGATAATGGAAGCCCCACCCTGGGTGTGGGTGGCACCAGTCAATAGGTTTGTAGCCTGGATGGAGTATAAAGGGACAGAAAGAGGCTGCTTGCTGCGTCACTGCCTCCTGCCTGGTCTGGAAGGGACTGTTTCTCCTCTGCCATGCCACCCTGCCATGCCACCCTGCCATGCCACCCTGCCATGCCACCCTGCCTTGGAGCCAGCCAAACACTGACTGAAACCTGTACAAACAGCCAAAATAAATCTTTCCTCTTTTAACTTCAGATGTCAAGTATCTTGTCTCGGCAATGAGAAAAGTAACTAAGACACCTCCCAATGACACATTCAGCTATAAACTCATCAGTGGACTAATCCACTGATAAGAATCACAATCCATAATCCAGTCACCTCCCAGAAGTCCCACCTATGAGTGCATGAGGCTTTGGTGGGACATCTAAATATAAATCATAACAGATTTGTTAGGTGGAAAGTGTGTTCTTCTTGATTCTTTTTTCACATTTTGCATTTTAGATGTGAAATACAAGATGTGATGACTTCAGCACTCATTTTGGGACCGTGAGGGAAAAACCAAGGGAACAGAAGAGGCTGAGTCAGACTTGAGTTGCTGTCTGCCCACAGCTACCTCCTCCCAGACATTTTGTCATATGAAAGAAAATCAACAGTTAGTGTGTAAGCCCCTGTAACAGGTCTCTGATAGCTGCCGAAGACTAGAGCTCCTGCTACCAAAACTCAGATTCCTCATTTGCACATTGAATATCCAACATCTTGTATCATCGGGTCACTGTTAGGATTCAACAGCAGCACATCGAAACTGTTCACTGCTGGGACTGACAGCTGATACCTTGCTTTTTAAATTACTGTTGTCACACAGCAAGTGCAGAGAGATACGTGTGGTCGATTGCTAGGGTTGTTTTAACTGAGTGGCTGCTTTATTGTCTCAGAGTTCTGAGGACTAGAAGCCCAGGATCAAGCTGCTGTTAGGCTTGGTTTGTTTTGAGATCTAGGAGAGAAGGATCCATTCAGATCTTTCTCTTTGACTTACGGGTGGCTGTCTTTTCCCTGTCTCTTCGCATCCTCTTCCCTGTCTTCCTTCTGTGCAAGCCTTGTGCCCACATGGCCTCTTTACAAGGATACCAGTCAGTTACTATATCCTCCATCCTAAGGCCTTCTTCCAGCTTGATTACCTCAGTGAATAAAGTTAGACCCTTGTACTTGGACCTAAAATTCCCACATACCTTTTTTGGGAGGCACAGCTGATCCTATAAACTGTATTCTATAAACATACTACCAATGAAGCATTATAAAATCTTTGTAAATAACTCAAATAGTTCATGAAATTGCCTTTCCCTCCACAAAGATGCCCTGTTTTATAAATGAGCCGAGATCTCCCCACCCTCCGCCGTGATTGAACCCAGGACCTTCTTGCTGGGCTGTATGTATCCCCAGCTTCTTTGGGTGTATTTTGGAGAAAAAGACTTACTAAGTTGCCCAGAATGGTCTCAAACTTGTGATCCTTCTTCTCCCTCAACTTCCCGGAGTGCTGGGATTACAGGTGTGCGCCACCATGCTCAGTTTATAAATGACCTTTAATTTATATACTAAGATTCTAGAATCTCACAGCTAATAAAGAGACGGTTTACATTTGAAGTTGAAGTTTTATTAGCTCCTATGATGTTCTTGGGTTTGGATATTCCCTTGGGTGTGTTTCAAGTCTGTGACTGAGAAATACAAGATTCTGCTGTTTGTTATTCCATATTCTTTTTTTTTTTTTTTTTTTTTTTTGTGATGCTGGGGATTGAACTCAGGCCCTTGTGCTTGCAAGGCAAGCACTCTAATCACTAAGCTAAATCCCCAGCCCCGTTATTCCATATTCTTTAGGATTCTTTAGAATAAACTTCCTATGTGGTGAGAGTCATGCAACTTGTGGGAGGGTGGGTGCTTTTGGCGAGATCACCTGCCAGTGGGGCCCTGGAGTGTCAGGGCAGAGAGTGCCCAAGCCAGGCTGCCTCAGGATATGTAACAATTCTACTGAACATTTCTGCCTCCAGTGTGAGTTCACTGAGGTAGGACTTGCTTAAACCACATTCTGCGCGTAAATATTTAAAAATGCTGGACTTTGCACTTTTGCAGAAATTCCTCAACTCCCTTTAAATTTGGCACCAGTGTTCTTACAGCTGCTTTCTTTTTCTTTGCAAAGAATTCAGGCACTGAGACCCATTATCTCCTGGGTAAAAGCACTGTAGTTTATGCATTACATAAATAGCATGCCTGTCCTGACAGGGTTGGGGCTTATTTATTTATTTATTTTTGGATCGCTTTTAGGTGATGCTATGTGTTTGTAGGGGCTTGTCTTCAAATAAAAGGCATAATTGAACTACAGCTGAATAATCAAGAGTGCGATTCAAGTGTAAGGTAAAACAGATGACATTCTTTGTTGCTTTGTAGACGAATTACTTTTTGGTGGCCTATTTCCTGATAAAGCTTTTTTTAAAACTAAAAAAAGCATGATAAAGCTTTTTTTAAAACTAAAAAAAGCATTTTTCTATATTCTAACCGTCTATCCTGACAGCAGCAAAAAAAAGAAAAGCTGTTTTCTCCTCCCTCAACAGTGATAGTAGAAATTGCTTATTGCTTGAAAATCTGTATTTGCCTGCTGGTGTGCCATTAAAAAGGGATTTGGTAGCCGGAATTCCATTTTTTATTTAACATAAGCTGTAAGGGTTGTGGTTTCCATATTGGCAGAATGTGGTATGGGTCGGAGACTGGAATGTTTTCTTTTTCAGTTAGAGTACTAAGTTTGAATCTCCTCTGCCCAGGAATTGGGAACATTTAAATGTGAGCCAGAAAGGTGATACGCAGGTTAGTTCTTCATCCACCAAACTAACTGTCTCAGAGTCTCGAGCCCAGCTGGGGAATATGATTGCCTCTTTCAACTGTGCCTGTGTGTGTCCTGCAGTTGAGTGCCAAAGGTGTGAACTTGTTCTCAACTTCCCAGCAATATCGGGAGTCAAAGCTGGTGGGGTTGGGGGTGGAGCAGAGGAACGAATACCCATCAGCAAACTTAGTAAAGGCGTTTTACATTTGTCATCCAGAATTTCCTTTCCATGGCCCACTTGATCACCAACTATGTAAACATCTATGAGGTATTCTTGGAAAAAAATAGTAAATCAGATCAAAATTGGATCAAATGCTTGAGACAGAACATAGTATAAAATAATACACTTACAATACAATCAGCAAAACCCAGGATGAGGGGACTTCTGTACTTCAGATCACTCCATTTATTAACAAATTCATCGAACACTTAGAACGACAGAGGAGAGAGACCCTTTGGATTAAAAGGAATTTAATTTACAGCTCTTAAGAGACATGTGGATTTTGTGTCCTGATTTGAAGAAATCAGTGTTTAAAAGATTTATTTATTTATTTATTTATTTATTTATTTATTTATTTATTTATTTATTTTTCATGTCTAAATGGGGAGGTTTGGATACTGGATGTTACCTAATGCATGGAATTACTGTCACTTTTAAGTATAGATAAGATAACAGTGTTGGAATTATATTTTAAAAAGAGTCCTTATCTTTTAGTGACACATGCTGAATTAGTTATGGGAGAAATTATGCTGTCTAGAATTTACCTAAGATAATTCAGCTGGAGTAGGGAGTGGGCTGAAGCAAAAAGAAATAAGATGTGCCTTGTGTGATAATTGCTGAAGGGAGGGAATGTGTGTGTGGGCACTGTCTCTCTTTGAATGTGGAAATTTTCATGGTACAAATTTAAAAGATAATAAAGACATACCTATGTTCCATTCTTCATGGTGACTGCTGACTTTAGAAGACCTGCTTCATTTTAAGTATTCTTAAGGCAACGAATACTTGAATATATAACCTTTTACCTCAAAGTACTCCAAGTTTAATATGGTCAGTAACTGCAACATCCAAGTCTTACAGAATTGACAGGTTTTATTTAATGACCCATTTTCCTTTATTTGAACTCAGCTCTGTGGAATAGAGGGGATATTTTATTCATCAGATTCTTCACTTTTTTTTTTAATTTTAGAATGCCTTTGTAGGAATTAGCAGGTGTTTAATTATCAATGGGAGGATTCTTTATTTGCTGAATGCAGGAGAAAGCCATTAAAAGAACTTTAAAATATGAAAGAATCAAATGGGAGAAGTTAGAAGAAATGAATAGATCTGTTCTTTTGTGTCCTGGGTTTATTAAGGTCAAGTGAGGTGTGGTTTAATGTTTTGCAGCTTTGTTGTAAACCAAGCCAAGTGAAATCTTTCTGCCCTCTACTCAAACATTCCTGAGTGAAGAGAACACAGCTAAAATGGAACAATGCCAAGTTTTGGGGACTCATACCTTAGACCTTAAGTTTAGATAGTTGTGATAAGCCAGGATTTATGGACAGAATAATCCCTAGTCTCCTTGCTAAGCCATTATTTCCATTTTTGCATTTTCTTTTGTGCCGTAAGTATACTGTGATATGTTTGCCCATGTGCTAGGCAGTGGGGAGAAAGACACAGAAGAATTTTGTATGTATTTTGCTCTTTTGTCTAGCTCCCCTTGTCCTTTTGAGGAGGTAGTTAGGATGGCACTGGGGATTGAAGCCAGGACCCTTTTCTTTTTTGGAGGGTGGGTTACAGGATCTTGCTAAATTGCTTAGTCCAGGCTCAAATTTATGATCTTCCGCCTCAGCCTTCCAGAGTGCGTCACCATGTCCAGCCCTTGTCCAGTCTTATTACCTTTCACTAGCAATACTGCCCTCTTACCTTCCAGTGGTACAATGTTCATGGTGTTGGTTAGTCATTTGGGTCTGAGAAAAGGCATGGTTAATTTGAATCAGTCTGAAGATGGGGTCAGGTAGGGGGAAGTGAACAGCTACCACTTATCCTGCTCTGACCCTGTGCCATGTACTGCAAGAAGACATGTCCAGTTGATTTCACCTCCAGATCCTGCGTAACAATCACAGACTTTGAGAGCTGAAGCCATGATCAACATCTCTTGGCTGACAAGATTCTACATTGTTTAACACCAAGTCTGTGTACTGTTTGTAACCAGCATACCATATGTCTTAGTCACTTTCCTCTCACTGGGACAAAACACCTGAGTTCTGTAGTTTAAAGGAAGAGAAATATATTTTGGCTCAGTTTTGGAAGTTTCGGCCCTTGCGTGGTAAGCAGACTCCAGGCAAAAGCTGCATGGTGGAAGTGTCTGATGGAAGAAAGCTGCTAACATCATGGAGGGCAGGAAGCACAGAGAGAAACGAAGAGCCAGGGAAGGACGCAATACCTTCCAGGTCATGCCCCTCACTGACTCAGCTTCTTCCCACCAGGTCCCGCCTTTTAACAGCAAGTCAGCTAAAATCCCCATAATCCACTCACCTTCCAAAAGCCCTGCTTATGAGCACACGGGGTGCTTGGAAGACATCTAGATAGAAACCGTAACACCATCTATTCAGGGTGATAGATTATGTGGGAAGGTTTTAGTGATAAATCAGCCATCTGTTTTACACCATGTTTTTGCTTTTTAGTGATTCCATCATGGAAATTTTAGGGTAGACAGGAGGGAACATTTGGGAGGTAGAGGCATTTGTGCCTTTAAGCAATTCACTTAGGGCATCTGCAAGAACTTCAAGTTTCCCAAAATTCAATTTCTAGTTCTAGTACATTCTGAGTAAAAGAGGGGCGCAGGAAGGAAAGATATACAGTTGTAGCTTTGGCTGCTGTAAAATGACTTGGCTGGCTGTTTGTACTCAGTGTTACTTTGTTTGAACTTCACAATTGAAACAGTCCCCATGAGATAATATGGAGGGATCTCAGGGAACAAAGCTCGTCGTAAGCCACAGGTATGGACAGGAGTCTTCTCAAGCCTGTAATTGATATTACTTTTGTGGTCTTGGATAAGGAGGAGGTAAAAGGGGTAAAAGGCTTAGTGTTGAGTCTTTGGAAGGTATGTAGAGTTTGTGAAGCAGATAGGCAGTATTCGTAGGTGAACTCCTAGAGTCTTTCCATGTTATATGCTTGTCTGCTTGTCTTTATTGTGGGCTCTTCTCCCTTTCGAGGGCCTTTCTATTGGCTGTGAGCCACTGTGCCAGAAGTGAAGTCTGACGTTAAAGTGAAATGTTTGATAAACAGTGCGGATAGACAGCAGCGTTTTCAAGTAATGGACAATAAATCATAGAGTGGAAGCGGTTACTCAGGCTGTGGTAATGTGCCTGGAGATCTGAGCACCTGCTGATGACTGAGAGGTACATGGAAGTGGTGTTTCATGGCTCCAGGGTGGTAGGAATCGGTCAGCTGGATGTGTGCTTTCAGTGGATGATATTATTGGTAGAAAATAAAGTGATGGCAAGAGAATTGTAGACTTGCTTGCTGGACATTATGGGTCTTTTTTTATGGTGGTGTTGGCCAACGCAGATTTTGAGATGAGCACTCTTTTAGTTAGAGAGGTCATCATTCTCCAGGAGTGGACTTGAGATGACTCACATAAAGCCAACAGATTCCAGTATTCTGACTTTCCACTTTCCAGCATGAATACGAAAGCCACTTAGGGATAAGACATTTAAGGTGTCTTTAGAGTTTTTCGTACTAAAATGTGAAACACTGTGTACTTCACTATTCTATGCTTTCCTGTTAATAGCATTTTTTCCCCCAATTGAAGATGTTTTCTCCTCCTCCAATTAAAAAAGTGTAGCTATTGTGTTTCTTGGAGAGATCCTTAAGGGATTTATTATGGGGTTCTGGGGATCAAACCCTGGAGCTGTCACATGCAGGCAAGTGTTCCACTGCTGAACTATACTCCCCATTTGTATGGGATCTTTTTTTTAAAGATTGGCTCAGCTGAAGGAATTTTTCAGTTCAGCTAATAGTCTTTGTAGTGTGTTTGTGGTTTGGCATGGTTTAAAAGTATTTATTGTTTCAAATATCTTTGACATCAGGGCAAAGAAATATTAGTGCACCTTCCCCAAAGAGCTGTAATAATTGTGAAACACTTAAAAAATATATCCTTAAGATTAACTGAAATTCAGATCTTTAGACTCTTGGGGGCAGGGAATTGTACTTGAGAGTGAGGAGTCAAAACCTATCATTGGTTTGACTTTCTTAATATTGTACCGTTAAAGAAGCTGGCAACTTTTTGTTGCCAGGTATAAAAATCCTTATTAAAGCTTTGTTAAATGAGTTTATTATTTTCTAAACGTTACATTTCTTATGTAAAAATTCATGTTTTTTATTTTGAGGGGGGTCACTGGGGATCGAACTCAGGGCCTTGGACTTGTTAGTCAAGCGCTCTCACACTTGAGCGAAGTTCCCAACCCAAATGTTGCTGTTCTTTTAAGCCCTATGCTTTCCTAGGTAGTATAAATGCTACTCTCTTGCCTGGGGTACTCTTTTTTTTTATTTTTTATTTTTATTTTAAACCAAGAACATGTATTGGTACATTTTACATACAATGGTCACATTCATCATGTTTATTTTGTACCTGTACATGATGCATCTTGGTTCTCCCCCCTCTTCCCCACCCCTCTGAGGTACTCTTTTTTAGTGGGTACAGAAAAGGGAAATAGCAAGCACATGAAAACCTTCCCCTTGGTTGTTTGTGATGTAGGCACTGGAGGTACAGATGGGACTAAGATGTGGAAGGGCCCTTCAGGGAATCTGCAGTCCATTGAAAAGATAGACATGGAAACATTCGACTGCCGTGTGGTAGTGTAGCTGTTTTGATTATCCTCTAGACTGGGGGCAGTGGGAGCCAGTCAGCAGGAGTGACCAATTAGGCAGACGTGAGAGGTGGGGCAAGAATCCATAGTTAGTCCAGAGGAAGTGATAATAATCTTAGAATATTGGGTGTAAAGTACTAACTGTTGTGTTAAAAGACATAGGCAAAGAGAGAAGGGGGTTACAGTTATTCCTCTGTATCTGTGGGAGAGTCATTCTAGGGTACCGTCCACCGGTAATACCAATGACTGTGGATGTTCAAATCACTTATGTAAAATGGGATAGAACCTACACACATCTGCCTGTATATTTGAAGTTATCTCTAGATCACTTATAATAATACATAATACAATATAACTACTGTGTAAGTAGTTCTTCTGCTGCATTGTTTAGGGAACCAGGACAAGAAAAAATAATATACCTCTTCAGAACAGATGCAGTTTTCTTTTTTTTTCCCCAAATATTTTTGATCTGTGGTTTGTTGACTCTCTGGTTGGTTGAATCCACAGCTGACCGAGGTCTACCTATACTTCTGTTTTAACAGATCAAGCACACTGTCTGCCTTATATAAGGAAAATGTGAGAGGCAACCTAGATGAATTAGATAATATCTCAGACGTATAGGGCAGCATACCCCGAGCCACACAGTGAGTGATTATGTGATCGTGCTTCTCAGGTGAGCATTTCTGACCATTTATTCTGCCAAGAACCAGAGTGATTATGTTGTATCACTTCCCTCAGCTCCTTTTTCTGGCCTCATTGTTAGAACATTCTCTTTTGAGGGTGGCTTCCCCGGCATCTGTATGTATCTAAAGTACACTCTACTTTCCCATCAGCCTCCATCTTTGCTTCCTATTTATTTTTGTTGTGGCACTTAGTCATACCAGAAGGTATTATTTGTTCATCCATTTATTGTCTTGTATTTCCAATTAGAGTGTGAATTTCATGACGGGAAGTGGAAGGGATTTGTTTTTGTTTTCCACTGTTTCTGCAATGCCTGGGATGTATAGGAAGTCCTCCATATGTGCTTTCTTAAATGAACAGATGCTTAAAGTGCAATTCAGGTAGTTTTCCAAGAGCCAGAAATGAAATCTTAGGGATTACTTTTGGAACAAGGTGAGGTGAATCACAGAGTTTTGATTTCATTATTGGATCGTTCAATGTTATTATACAGAAACACGATTGAGTTTTGTGTATTTATCTTATATTCTGCAACCGTGGTGAATGCTTTTGTTATCTCACATAGTTATCTTTCTTTTTTTAATGGCTTCGTTATGATTTTCTGTATGCAAAGTCATGGCATCTGCAGATAGGTAGTTTTATTTCTTCTTTCCAATCTGGATTCCTTTTCTTTCTTTTTCTTACCTAATTGCCCTGGCCAGAATCTCCAGTGTAGACATGACTAGAAGTGGCTTCCAGAATACAGATGATGAAATCAGACATCTTTATTCCGTTACTGATCTTGCAAAGTGGAGACATAGTCTTTTACCACTGAACCTAGGTTAGCTGTGAGTTTTTAATAGATGCCTTTTCTCAGGTTGAAGAAGTTCTTTTTTATTCCTGATTTGTTGAGTATTTTTTTAAATCATGAAATAGTATTGAATTTTGTCAAACAGTGGTTCTGCAGAAATCTAAACTGGTAGACTAGGATTGTTCTTTTTAAATCACAGGTTGCAGGAGTAAACTTGTGTTCTTGACCCTTGCTCAGTAGAGGTTAAATGCTTTGCCTTCGTCTTGTCTGAGCGCTCTCCCTACCTGGAGCAGCATCCCTCTTAGGGTTAACTGTTCAGGAAAGATGTCAGTGCTTGTCCTCTGGGAAGAACTCTAATGACAGGTTGTTTTTCTGAAAGTCTCAGAAGCAGACTGCTGGGAGCTGATGCCACCTCTGATGTGCATGCCGTTGCTGGGTTTGTTTTGCTGAGTACTGTCACAGTGCTGTTGAGTGAGCTGTTGATAGAGTTCAGACCTTGGCAGTTGTCGAATCTCCTTGAAGCTTTAGTGTTTGATTGTATTCGTTTGCCCTGCAAATAGTCAGTGGCATAAGTGATCTCAAAGTGAGAATATATCTAAAGCCTGTATTTATCATAGACAAGGTTCAAAGGAGAACTGAGACCTTGTAAAATACACATACAGACTTCCTGAGCAAGTGATAAGACTGAATCGTTGGAACCTGTTATGCTATGTTGTAAGCATGAGTTGGTTGCATAGGACTTCTTTTTAATTTGTTCTTAAGTGATACATAAAAATATAAAAATTGTTCATATTAACGGGGTACCCTGTGTAACATTTTGATACATGTATACATTGTATAATGTTTAAAATGAGGTTAAACGTATTTATCTCTATGGTGGAAATATTCAAAGTCCTTTCTTTTGAAATAGGCAGTACATTGTTGTTACCTATAGTCACTGTACTGTGTAAATAATAGCACACCAGAACTTTTTATTCCTTTCTAACTGAGAACAGTACTGTTGGGTCATTAATCACCCCTCCCTATAACTTCTCTTTTTGGTGTTGAAATAACATCTAATAAAATGAGTTGATGAAAAAGCAAACCCTTCAAGCATGAGAATAAAAGAAAAGGTGGAATATACATAGGATCGTATTGTGTTAATCTAATGTATTCAGTCGTTTGAAGTCTGTAAGCCTTTTTGTTGGGAGAGTTCCACTTGATATTAAGCAAACGTACCTTTGTGAAGATGTTAGAAGCAGCCTGAATATTTCCTAGAACATTTAGGTATTTGTTGGAAAATGGCATGTATGTCGTTATTGTTGGGAATCTGTATTTAGATAGGGTCTTGCCCCTTTTAATTAGTGCTAGTGAATGATATTTCTGTTTTCTATATTAAGCTCCTAGGGTTACTGAAATGCTTTTACAGTGAGTTACTATGAGAAGGAACTTACTATTCTAAGTCTTACAAATTGACCTATGAAGTTTTGCTTTATACTGTTGTTATTATTGACTTCATTTTACAAAGGAAAAAAAAAAAGATTCTCAGGCTAATTCCTTCCCGCTGGCTAAGATGAAGTGTGTGTTTGATTCCAACTGGCCTACCTCCACCCTCTGTGCTCTCACACATAGCCTAATTTAATGATTAATTCTTCAATCACTTCACTGTTGTCTATAAAGAAGATTAGAATTTTAGTATCTTAGAGATGCTTCCCGAGAGCGAACTGGAAATACATCCCCTTGGTATTGTTCTTGGTCACAAGTCAGTAGTCCCAGCTTGAATGCTTCTAGTACGGGGTGGTTCGCTGCTTCATGTTGGCAATATTTTTTGTTGTTTGGTAAGTTCTTTTCCTATCAGTTGTAATCTATATCCGTCACATTGAGATAACTGAATTTTCAAGCAGCTTTTTTTGGTAGCAGTTTTATTGAGATAGAATTTGTGTACTGTACTATTGACCCATTTAAAGTGTTAGTCACCTCCCTACTTCTCCTCAACATCCCCAGCCCTAGTTAGTAACTACTAATTACTTTGATTTTATAGATTTGCCTGTTCTGGCTAGTTCAGAGGAAGGGAATCATGTGACCTCTTCTGACTAGCTTCTTTCACTTACTATAATATTTACACTCATCTAACTTGGGACATGTGTTAGTACTTTATTCTTTTTTAAGGACGTGTAGGAGTGCACCATATGAATATGTACTACATTTTTGTTCATCTTTTCATTACTTTATGGTCATTCCACTTTTTGACTCTAAACGTGTAATGCCTGTATAGACATTTGTTCCAAATGTATTTTTGACTAAGCAGGTGGTTTCTCCCTATTTCTGCATTGTATGTGCTTATTGGTTATCTGAATGTAGTATTTGACTTAGTAAAATCTAATACTGTTGGTATTAGATCTACCTTGCTAGAGATGTGAAAGTTTGGTTCTTTCTTTGATGGTGGCAAAATCTGCTTGTTCCAACCATGTACGTTATGCCACTTAGCTGCACCTTCACTATGTCTTCATCCAACTCAGGGATCAGAGTTCTCCCTTATAGCTCGCTATTGTGGAGGACACAGGGCCAGCCCTTCCTAGCCATTGCGGCGTGTGCGGTTAGGGGACAAGCACTTTATTACGTGCACGCAGAGCATTTGAATTCTGGCTCTCATGGCATTTATTATCAGAATGACTTTAGGCAAGTTACTGGAAGGTTAGCTTCGTTAATTTTCTCATCTGGGAAATGAGGATAAAAGCAGGACTTATAAGGCTGCTGAGAGAACCGTGTGCTGTGCGAAGCAGTCCCCAAGTCTCATGTGCTGGCTTTGTTACTAAGGGCTGTATTTCAAGGAAGACAGTGGAGACTAGAGAATTTTCTACAGCTTTCTCAGCACCAAAGCTGGAGCCATACAGGTCTGTTGGGTTTTGTTTCTGAAGGAAGTGCAGCTGTTTCTGTAAGGATTCTTATTGGGCAGCTGACAGTATGCGCTCTGGATGTGTAGCACCCACATCTTCTTCTCTCCAGGTTCAGTTTCTGAGGAGCTGAAGCAGTTTGCAGCGCTGGAGCGTACAGCTGCACACCTGTAGCCTTCTTAGGTGTGACTGGCTTGCTTCGTGTTGCTTCCACAGGCTCCTTCCTCTGTTCGGTTGTCACTGTGTATGTGTACGTGTGCGTGCATCGTTGTAGCACAAATAAAGAAATCTGAACCGCCTGGTCACCCAGTAGAGAAGATTCCTGGCACAAACACAAGCCAGCCCTGTGGAGGACTTCTCTTCCTGGTGATATCGATAAATGAGGTGAGCAACCTTTTTGTTTGAGGCTTTGAAAAAAAAAGTTTTTTGATATTGGAGATTGAGTCCAGGGCCTTGGTACTGAGCTTAGTCTTCAACCATTTTATTTTATTTTAAGACAGGGTTTCACCAAGTTGCTAAGGTGCCCAGGCTGGTTCAGATGTGCAGTCTTCCTGCCTCAGCCTCCCAGAGGCTGAATTATTATTTACTCAACCTGGAATAATTTTGTTATGGACACTGTGTGTAATCTCTATATCATAATCTGATTTCTGTTATCTCTTGGATCTGTGACTCAGTCCTTAGGAATGTTAAGGAGAGAATTGAAAATATTCTTGGTTGCCTTTTACAAAGAGACTTGTTCTTAGATTTGTTAAACCCTCAATCGCTCTTTAAGAATTCTGTTACAAAGCTGGTACAGGTTGAGTAACCTTTACCCTGAAATTGTCAAGACCAGAGGTTTTTTAGGTTTTAGAATTTTTGGAATTTTTTTTTAAAAAAGAATTTTTGGATTTTAGAATATTTCCATAGACTTAACCTGCTGAGCAACCCTAATATGAAAAATCTAGAAAATCTGGAATGCACCAAAATGCAGAAGTTTTTAAGCACCATGTCAGTGCTGAGAAAGCTTTGGATTTTGGAGCATTTGTATTTGGGATTTTTGGATTAGGATGCAAAATTTGTATTTATAGGTGGTCTTAGAAACCAGGAAGGCTGAGGGAAGAAAAGTATGTTAGTGCAAATTCTCTGTAGATGCTGATAGGGAAATGAGAACGATTTTTTTTTTTTATTCAAGAAAATCCACTTCAATGTTAATTAATAAAATCGATATTTTAATGTGGCTGTTTTCTTCTGTTTAACAAAATGTCAAGACGATACTGTAGTTTCTCAAATTTAACGTACAAATATTTTATCAAAGGCGAAGCACATTGGAAGAACCTTGTGAATTTATCCAACCCCCATAAGTGTAAAACACTTAAGTTTTTGGCTTGGAACTATCTTTTGACTGTTAGTTATGGAGGTTCTTACCTGGTTTGGTGGGCATAAGCAAGAGTGTTTTATTTTAGACTATTGTAGAAATGAAAACTTTTGAGCTCATGGACTAGAGAATACCCTGGTGTGGGTTTGCGGCCTTATTGTGAGAAACCCTGCCCCATAGCTGAGCTACGGGAAGGAGGTGAGACTCTGATGGCTCGCGGGAGGAGAATGTAGGTAGTACCTTCACGAAATTTGGGCTCAGGCTTCAAGCCATATTCTTTTCTTCTGGGATTTCATTAAATAAAGGCTGAAAGTTTGCAGGGCAAATTTGAAAATATGCGTGCATGTGTAATTTAAGTACTGTTTGATTTATCCATTTATGTCAGGTGTTCTTAGCTACAGCTGGCCTCCATAGTTCCCGGGACACCTGATAAAATTGTGCTGTACCGTCCCTGTATTCCTGCCTTGCTCCATTTACTTTGAGCCTCACCGCTGCTTTGGCACTTTCTGGTAGAATGGAGACATGCCTGGTTGGGTGTGTGGCTCCTGGACCATGCAAGACAGAGGAGGTGACACCTTAGCTCTGTTCCCTGGTGTGGACTTGGTGTGAGGTGAAGTCACCGCATCGGTTCCTAGGGCCTCGTGGCAAAGTGCTGTGCATTCACTGACTTCAAACTATATATGCATATTGACTCCCAAGTATAGAGACCAAAGCCAGAAATCCAGGTGCTGGCAGGCCTTGTTCCTGTGCAGGCTCTAAGTGAAAATCTACTTTTTGGCTGTCCCAGCTTTGGGTGTCTGCTGGCATCCCGTGACTTGTGTGGTTCCTGGTCTGTCCTATGGTCCCACGGCCTCCTTCTTTTATGCCTGTCAGGTTCCCTCAGCCATACCCTCCTGAGGGTGCTTCTCATTGGTTTGGGGACCCACCTGGATAATCTAGGATAAACTTCTCTCAAAATCCTTAATCAAATCTTTTGTCAAATAAGGTCATATTTACTGTTTTACCATAGAAGGTGATATTCACAAGTTTTCAGGCTTTAGAATGTGCACTTACTTTTAGGCGGTAAGGAGAGCACTGTTTAACCCATTACCTTTTGCTTCTTGCTGGAAAAGCATAAATGCAGAATGCTGGATGCTCAGCAAAATATCACTGACTTTCTAGAGCCGCCAAATTCCATCTAGGGAAGTGCTGCCCATGGCTCATGACTGACAGCCCAGTTTCCTGGTTGAGCACCTTAAGTGAACATAGTGGCCCTAAGGGAGAAATGCAACTGACGGGGTTGGTGGACAAAGAACAGCCGTCACTGCCTAGTGTCTTTCCCCAGAACGGAAGCTTCCCTCTGGAGAAATCAGAGGAGGATACAGGGGCGATAGCCTGGCCATTTCCAGTACCAACGTGAGCTTTGTCTGCAGTTTATGATAGGTGTTGACCACTTGCCCCCTTCCTCTCATGGATACAGGTCAGTAAACATAAGCCAAGCTCTGTGCCAAGTGCTTGTATTTAATCCTACCAGTTTAACTCCCAAAAGGAGTGAGGTATCTTGGGGGAAAGAAGTCAGCTGTTCAAAGGCATGCAGCCTGAGGGTTTACCAGTAAGCCATCCTTGAAGTTGTCCATCCTGCAAAACAGGCTCTTCAGGTGTTAAGAAATGAAATCTAACACAAACTGCACTTATTTTAAAAGGCAGTGCACTGGTTTATTCAAGATTGATTTGCTTTTGGATATTTCATGTCCCACCTTCTGGTTTCCTGGATGCTTTTCAGATTATAATGGGTCTGAAGTAAACAGGGCCCTGGCCGAGTTTTGTTTCCTCCTCATTCAGTGCTCTGGATTCAGGAGGAGAGAGGATAATGGGTTGCACTGTGCCCCTTGCCCGTCTCAGGGTCCCTAGGGAATCTGGTGTGGCGGCGGGGGATCAGGGAGAGACTTTCCCAGCTTTGCGGTGAAGACCAGGTGGGGCTACTTTGTGATCACCTGAAACTGGAGGCATTTTTACCGGGAAGAATCTGACGCTTGATTCTCAGCTCTCACCTACTCCTGGTTTTAGTGCAGTGAATACAATTCC
Organism: Hystrix cristata; assembly: GCA_004026905.1. Classification (NCBI taxonomy): domain Eukaryota; kingdom Metazoa; phylum Chordata; class Mammalia; order Rodentia; family Hystricidae; genus Hystrix; species Hystrix cristata. The sequence continues at coordinate 33,761 of PVJO010012519.1, forward strand.
TCCTCCCTCTGCCTCTCCTTAAAGCCTGTTCTAGCTAGTGCACTTCCATTAGGGGGACTGAAGGGAAACCTTATGAGGACAGGAATGGACCACAGTTAGAGTGGGAAGCTTCTGTTACATAATAATTATTTTTAATGATGTGGGGAAGAGAAAGTTTCCAAATGTTTCTTTTCCTTCCTTTCTGTTCCACCCTTTCTGTTGATTCATATTTAAAGAAAAACCGGACTTGGTTCTTACTCTCATTTAGGGAAAAAAAAAATTAATGTAAATGTTTCCAGTTCATTTAAGGCTTATCAGCTTTTGTGTTTGATCACACTACAGATGGGCTTGTGGGTCCCTTTAGAAGATGGGCTATCGGAACTGATATAAAAACTTTAATCCAGGTTCAGGATTGCCAACAGATGCCCTCCTGAAATCTGACAGTGATTAAAAACCCAAAACAAAACCCCTTAAACCCTTGTTTTGGCTTGGGGAGGGGTCTGCCCAAACCTAGAAGCACAGATAGTCATGGTCTACAATTTCCACTTTTGCCTTTTAGAAAAATTAAAAGCAGGAACTAAACCTTGCTTGCTGCGGAGGTCTGAGATTTACAATGGATGGGTCTAATTTTGCTCTGCATTTATATTTAATGGCCCCGGGCCCCTTTCCTGTGGGCTGGTGCACATTTAGCTAATGAATGCTTTCTAAGGAGACCTCATTGAGAACAGGGAAGGCTGGCCTAGCCTCCCTATCTGGAAACCCCAGAGAAATCTGCTCAGTAGCTACGAGGCCATGGAGGGTGTACCTGCTGAGACGTTTTTCATGCTTCTCATTCGGCTGGATTGTTAGTTTATAAAAACCAAGGACCAAGGCAGACACCCCAGTGCTGACCCTGAGTTATTAACTCAGCTCCTTGGCCTTCTTTGCCAGCCACAGAGCTGCCCACTTGCGTGGTCCCTGACCCTGGACTGTGGAGTGCCCCTGCTTCTGGCTGGGCCGTCAGCCTTCCAATTAGTAAAGCTGTTGTTCACTCGGGTTCACATGGTTGATTTAATTTTTCTCATGTACAGTTTGTCAGTTTACTCCGCTTTGTAGCCTTCATGCAAGGATCTTTCTTGGCCTGCCTTGTGGGATCTTCTGTTTGGGTCTCAGCTGCGTGCTTTGAATTTGGGAAGAAACTCTGGGTCCCTTTGACTGGGACAGTAATTAAGTGGTGGCTGGGCCTGTAGCCCCCTAAAAGAAGCTGTTGTAGTGCCCCAGGCAGCAGAGTGAGAGTGAGAAAGACACCTGGGTTCTCTGTGTCCTTCATGGGTCATTTTGTCACCTTCTGACTGAGTGACAGACTCAGATGCTGCCATATCTGGTCATTTTGTGGAACCCCATAGCATTCCAGATGTGACTTGAAAATAAAAAGCTTTTGATTGTGACATGCTTTATGTGGCGGAAGCTTGAATGTCTATTATGTGTTCATTTAAAAAATTAAGCTGGATTGTGCTGGCATGTACATGCAATCAGAGCACTCTAGGAACCTAGGGGAGGAGGGTCACAAGTTCAAGCCCAGGCTGGGCAACTTAGTGATTCAGTGAAACCTTGTCTCAAAAACAAAAAACAAAAACAAAAACTAAGTTTAAATTTAAAAAAAAAAAAGTCTCGGGATGTAGCTCAGTGGGGAAGATCCCAAGGTTCAATCTCTAGTAACCACAAAAAGAAAAAAGTATACTCTGGGTGCTGAGGCAGATGCACAGTGAGTTCCAGCTAGGCTGGGCAACTAAGTGGGTCCCTGTGTCCAGAAGAAAAGGAGAGCTTTTGGGGCTGGGGCTGAGGTTGTACCTCAGTGGTAGAGCACTTGCCTAGAATGTGGAGTTCCATTCCCAGTACTGGAAAAAGAAAAGGAAAGAATTTTAATCCCAGGTAACCGATGTGCAGATGAGTGGACGGTTTCTTCTATAAAATTATTATAGCCAAAAGTGAAGACAGAGTGGTGGAAATAGAGGATTGCCATGTTGTAGCTCATTCCTGAGTCGGTGGATCTGGCCTTGGGGTGTTAACATGTGGTAGTAACTACTCTCAAACCAACCAGTCTAATTTGTTCAATACTAGTATGTAAGAAGTACTGAGGAGAGTGAAATTTGGCAAAAAAAAATTATAGGGAAACACTTGGCACATTTCAGGCTGACCGGAGGTTTGGTAATGTTAACAGATAAATTGCAAGAGAGGGAAAAGAGAGATGGTGAGAAAAACCCATAGATTCAAAAGTATGAGACATACTGACTAGTCTAGTCTGAATGGGGCTAATTTGGATCTAGATTCAAATGAATTAATAAACACTGGGCATATGGAGATCTGAATCCTAATTGGAAATGAGATACTATTATGAAATAGAACCTTTTAGGTACAATAACTAGTTTTGTATTTTTATTTTTAAAAGCCCCCATCTTAAATGTTTGTGGATGAATAAAATTGAAATGCATTTCAAATAATACGGAAAGAGAATGTGAGTGGGTATTGTGAAACAAGACTGGTCATAAACTTGTAATTGGTTTTTTTCACAAAATGTTTTATTAATATAATTATTATTTCACTAAACTTTTGGCAACATTGATAAAATAACATTTTATCAGAACAAGCAAAATAGACAAGGCAGTTCACAAAATATAATAACAAAACAGTAATCCGCACAGATATTCAATATATTGGTAAACAAAGTGACATTGCCTTAAGAAATTGTAGATAAGCTAGAAATTTGTGAGGCTGGTTGGTGGTACATGGGATAGAGCTCCTTTATGCTGTTTATCTTGGCGTGTGTTGTACCTTTTCCGTAATTGAAAAGAAAAAAGGGAAATACGGTATCACTGGGAAAATTTTTATTGGTTTTGAATACAAAACCACGTATGTTCACTGTCATAAATGCAGATAAATAAACGAATCTTTGAGTTAGTTGTTTTGTGTATCTGAGTTAGTTGCTTTGTGTATCTTGGTATATTTTTGTGTTTCAGTTTTTAAAAATGAAAATGAATACCATTGTGTTCTTCTGTAATCTACCCTGTTCACCGATCTGGTTTGTGTGTCTTCCTAGGTCATGACTCTGCTGAAACTTCTGGAATTGAAATTTCGAGAGGAATGTTTCGTCGAGTTTTTATACCCTGATTTTATTCAGCCTTTATTCCCTTATTGTTAAATAAATGGTGCTTACAGTTTTAGGTGTTATAATGATGGTTGGGATGAAAATCTTTCAAACTAAATCTCAACACATATCCTTCTTTCCTTAAAATAACTTCCTTGGAAGTGCTAAGACAGCATTTATCTGCAGTGTTTTCCGAGAGCTTTTTGCTCATATGCTCTGCTTGTGAAATGTTCTTGGCTTCCTTTTGCCTGGTTTTCTGTTTCCTTCTTGAATTCTAAGCTTCTTGAAGCCAGGCCCCATGTTTTCAAATGTTCTTTGTGTTTAAAAACCTTGTCTAGGTGATCGTGAATGTTCACATAATTGCCTATTCTTCCTCTGTCTTCAAAAGACAAAATTCCTACTGGAGATTGGCAATGAAGATGCCATCCTTATTATTTGTGCCCATGTAGCATCTGTAAAATAAAATGAATATTCAACCTTTTCATCAGTTTAAAAACCAGTAAGAGCCCCACCCCATGCTGTGACATTTATTCTCCGAGAGTAAAATTGCCTTTGAGTGGATGGTGCACTAAAGATGAACTGGCCAGGAAATGGCTCTGCCCTGCTCACTTTCCATGCAAGTCTGGGGAAAGAATTTTATTTTCAGTGTCCTCACTGTGGTTTCAAATGCTTTGTTTTGGTTGGTTTGCACGTAGCCAGATGTGCTGTTGTTTCAATACGTCATAGTGGCACATGCTTTGTGACCAGAAGGTATTTCTTCTTGTTCTAGGCCCCTGTGCTATGTTTCTCCTTTCCTCACACCTACACTGTGAGACTGGACCCTCCTTGAAAGATAGGCTTGAAGTTCTTGCTTTGGTTTCCAGATTCCGTGTAGAAGCCTATCTGTGGACCAGGAAGGTGCAGTACAAACTGATTATCTCCAATGAGCAGTCCTAAATGATCCCCAGTTGGAAACTTTGAGTGCTAACATGACCCCACAGTGGAAAATTATACACCTGATCTGACCTTGTATGATGTGTTGCAGTGAAAACGTGGGTGCACTAAAAATGCCATACGTAATTACTAACTTCAGGCTCTGTGTATAAGGTGCATATAAGACATACATTAATTTCACGTTTAGACTTGGGTACCATCCCCAAGATACCTTATTATGTGTGTATAAACTATTCCACAATCTGAAAAAAAGAATCTGAAATCTGAAATTCTTCAGGCCCCAAGCATTTCAGAAAAGGGATGCTCAGCCTATAGCTCCTGAGTGAGATGTTTGGTTTGGGAAGCAGGTAGAGGGAATGGGAGTAGGAACTGTGGCTGTAGGAAAAGAAATAAGAGTTCCATTTTAAAAATGAGAAGCAATGCGTATTATACAGAGATGAATTGGCTGGTTGAAAAATAATTGTTAATGATGAAAGTGAGACTTTTACCCAGGACCTCCGTGAAAGCAGCAAGGTGGATGGCAGTACTCAGGACACCTCCTCAGCTCTGTGAAACTCACCTCTTCCGGTCTTACACACGGCCTTAGAGCAGACCTAGTTGTGCCATGTGCAGCTTTATCATCTTTGGCAAATAACCTGAACTCGTACCTCATTTTCTTCTTTTATAAAGTTGTGGATAACAGTGGGATTTACCTCACAGAGTGGCTGGCTGTGAGGGTTAAATGAAATAGTAAATTCAGTGACGTACATATTTGGAATGGTTAGGATAGTACCTGAAATAGAATAAAGGCTTTACTTGTGATTATTATTGTTAGGCTGGCTTTATTAGAAGCGTTTTTAAAGCATTTCTTCTAACATGGTGATTACATAAACTAGACAGTCAGCAAATGCTTGTCAAGTGGTAGGATTGTGTAGTATAATATTTAACTTTTGCAGACAAAGTAGGATACATTTTTTTTTTTCCGGAGTTCCATTTATACCTTGTAGAATGGAACAGATGAATCTTTTGATTTCTTCCTCCTTTGGGCTCTGTGGGACCAAATGCATTATGTATATATAACACCTACTCTTAGGGAAATGAGACAATTGCGATCACATTTAAATTATACTGTGTACCTACAGAGTTTTAGCAGATGTGTGAATATTGTTATTAATAGCTAATTGGGTGCTAATTATGTGCCCTGGAGTTCTTAGAGCTGATAAAGAGATGCCAGGTCTCTTGTCGTGTCAGCTCTGGGAAATCATTTTTGGCTGATTCATTGAACTTTAAAAAAAATTTTTTTTAACTGGGTCTTAGACCCAGAGCCACCACAGAAAAGCTGTATTCCCAACCTTTTATTTTCTTTCTTTTGAGACGGGGTCTCCCTAAGTCAGTAAGTTGTCCAGGCTGTGCTTCAACTTGTGATCTTCCTGCCTCAGTCTCCCAGACTACTGGGATTATAGGCATGCTGAAGTTAATTTTTAAACATTAGAGTGTTTTTTTTTTTTTTTGTGGTGCCGGGGATCGAACTCAGGCCCTTGTGCTTACAAGGCAAGCACTCTAATCACTGAGCTAAATCCCCAGCCCCCTAAACATTAGATTTTGAATATCATTTCCTACAAATTTTGGGGTGTGTGTGTGTGTGTGTGTGCGTGCACCTCGTGAAACTTTCTATGAAATTGATACGACCTCCCTTTATGTAGAAATCCATATATTATCTTTTAAAGAGTAGGGTAGCCAGTACGTGACTATAGTCTTTCATCTCTGGAGAGATAGAGGAACTATGAGGTCTAAGTAGTCCCAGGAAAGAAAGGAATGTTGCTGAGGAACTCAAGAGTGATTCTTAACTTCCATGGGCTTGTGATACATTCTTGAAGATAACTCTTTTTCAAGGGCCTTTACCTTGGACCTTGTAAGACTTAGCTGTAGTCCTAAGGATACGTGCCTCTTACTTTCCTCTTCCTCCAATCAGTTGTTCCATCTCTTCCAAACTGGAAATAGTTTGGTTTTAGTTAACTGGAAGGAATCTGTGAGTTAGATATCCTGGATGCATGTCAAGATGCTAGGAATGTGACTGACCGTATCTAAGAGTTATGGAACTCTGTAAAGCAAAGAGATGTTTTGAATGAGATAATCATTAGACGTACTACCCTTTCATCTCTAGTTTCTTATAAGTTTTAGATTGTTGTAACTTTTTACCTCCTACTCTGAACAGACAAGACACCCATTTGTTTTAAAGTCAATCCAAGAAGAAGAGAAGGTATCGCTTTATGGTCAACAGAACCCATTTGCAGCTAGGAAGTTGTTAGAATATCAGGGCAGCTTGCTTTGCTTTTTCTTTTTAAAATTAGGTTTATCAGGGGCTGGGGATTTAGCTCAGTGATTAGAGTGCTTGCCTTGCAAGCACAAGGGCCTGAGTTCAATCCCCAGCACCACACACACACACAAAAATAAAATTAGGTTTATCAGAAACACACAAAGTTGAAGAGGCTCTGAACTTAAGTATTACTTTGCATTGAACCAAACTTGAAGAGCATTAAGAAAATCTAATCATTTCCAATCCAGGGATAAAAATGTAGTATAAAAGATATAATGAAAAATAGAACATGAAAATAAACAAACAGAAGTCCAGGCTTAGCAAATATTGACGGTGATTAACACCCTTACTGGTAAAGTTGGCAGAAAACCCAGTGTTTGAGTTGAGCCACAGAAAGTATAAACTAACTCATTTGGGTTGTGGTTAATAGCGGCATCGTCCATACTCCACATAGCCCTTCCATGCTGTGTTTTGTCCGCCTCCTGTCTGGCTTTCGGCTTTGCCATTGGAGTCAGAGTTCGTCTGATGTTCAGGTTTCCAGTTTCCTTTGCAACTAGTCTTGAGTGTGTGACAACCCTGCCAGTCACATGCATCTGGCACAGGCTTTGGATCTGCTGGTAGTTTGACACTTACAGGGACAGAGGAGAAGGCATTTTGTCAGTGGCTGTATCTTACTGGCAAGGATACAAATGGCAGTGGAAGGGGCCTCATCACCTTAACTGGCTTGATTCCTGAGCTTGGTTATCTAGCCCATGGACAGGCAGTTTTTTTTTTTTCTGTAAAGTGTGTGATAGTAGATATTTTAAGTTCTGTAGGCTGCAGCCTTTGTTGGCACTACCTAGCTCTGCTGTAGCAGTGTGAAAACAGTCACAGACACCCTGTAAGTGAGTGACCATGGCCGTGTCCAATACAACTGTGTTCACAGGAACAGGCAGTGGGCTGGATAGGACTGTTGTTTTTGCCAGTCCCTGATTTGCCTGCTCAGTGAACCCGGGAGCTGGCCTACCTAATACTTTCAATATGTTCTTTTTCTCAGATTAGGTAGAGTTGGTTTATAGTTTCCTTGCCTCTAGGATGGTAATTCCTACTTGCAGATTCCATTGTCTGATTTGCCGTGTGTAGAGGCTGTAAAATTTTTCCTGTTACTTACAGACAAAAATCAGGGCTACTCCTTGCACAGGTGGCAGTTGTTTTGGGGACAGACTAGGACTCATTGACTCTCTGCAGTAGATCATCTCATTCTTAATGGAACTAACCCTCCTTGTCAGAAAGTCTTCCCCTGGGGTCCTGCGTATCCCTTGTTGGGCATAAATTTTCTGATGTCACAAACAGGGCAAAGGAAACTAGACTTTAGAAAAGTTTATCAGCAAGGCAAACTCTAACTTCTGCAGAAAGGTGCATGGCTATGCTGAACAAAAGGCAGCCAGCACACACAGCAAGTTGTCTGTCCTTTTTATTTCCTAACATACTGACATTGCTGCATAGGCTCTGTTGGTGAGGGCATGACCTCACAAACTGACCTCATTGGCTAGTCTAATGACGTCACAGTTGCTGGGCAGAACAGATCTTGTGACTCAGGAATTTGTTTGTCACACAGGAAATGTATGCCAGACAAATTGGTGCATAGCCCTTTGTCTTAGGTTATCTTTCTAAGGAATGGTGAAACAAGCATGTGTACGTTTTACAAAAACGGGAGTTCACGAAAACAGAGATTCATAAAAAATGAATTTATCCCAAATATCCCCCTTGACAGAAGAGACTACTTTTCTCCCACCCTTTCCCAGGAGTGCTACAGATGGCCCTACTTTCTGTATTACTGTAGTGTGATGTCAAGACCAGGACATTAACATTGTTGAGTCACAGACTTCATTGAAGTTTCACCAGTTTAAACCCGACCATTGTATATGTGGTGTGTTACATGTGTGAGTAGTTCTGTGCATTTTAGTCACATGTATTGATTCATCCACCACTGGGACGGTACGCTACTCTTCTGTAGATACATATCCTCCCTCCCCCATCCCCCGTCCCTGTCAATTGCGCATGTTATCGTTTCAATAATTTTATGTATGTGGCATCGTACAGTATATACACTTTCGGGATTGACGTCCTTCACTCAGCTCCATTTCTTTGACCATCTAAATTATTCGATCCTTTTCACTGTTGAGTATTCTGTGGTATGGATGTAGCCTACTTTGCTTACCCCTCATTCCTTACCACTCTTGAAAGATGTTTGGGTTTTATTTAGGAGGATGCTGTTACAAATAAAGCTACTGAGAACATTTGTGACCAGGGTTTTCATCCTGAATTCTTGTTTCCCTGAGATAAACACCCAGGAGTGCAGCTGCAGGATCAGACAGTAAGTATATGTTTAGTTCTGTGGGAAAATGCCGCACTCTTTTCCTTACGTAGGCCTGCATTGATTTGCTCAAAACAGTCATCTCAGTTCTTATGCTACATGCAGGATTTTATACTGAGCGCCATACTAATATTATCTAATTTAGTCCTAACAGCTCCCAAAGGAGGGATGATACTGTTATTTCTCCATGGAAGGAAACTGAGTTACAGAGTATGTAATTAACTTGTTCTGATCTGTCCAGCTCACTAAGAGGCAAAATGCAAACCCTGACTGGCTTTGGAGTAGGAGCTGATGGCTGTCTCGTCTGGCCCTCTGGAATCTTGAATGCACTCAGTGCCTTGAGGTATTTCCTAAGACAGCGACCTGATGTTACAGGACATTGACCTCTGATACGCTCTCATCCTTGTCGTGGACCTTTGCTGCTGGGCTTTTACTTACCCTCTTGCTTTTAGTGTCCCTGAGCTCAAGACATTCTACAAATTCTTTATAAGCAGGGACTTGATACCTGGCTGTCCTGGCCCTGTGCACTGTCACCTGAGAGTGCCCTAGCGAAGAAGTTAATAGAGGAAACAAGTGTAAGCTTAGTGGACCATCCTGGCGAGGAAGAAGACTTTCTGGAATTAACGTAGTGCAGTTGCAGACTCAGCATCCATGCCACCCTGTTCCATGCACAGGATACCCTAACTGAATCTCAGCTGGACGCAGCAGCTGGCAATGGTTGCAGATTCTCTGGGTTTGCTGAAGGGCCTCTGCCTTCCTTCCATGAATGCCCGCAGGTGGTTAGACACAATCCCAGGCTCCCATTGATCTGATATAGGACACTTAGTCTCCTCTTATCAGTGTATTCCCATTCACCACTGGAAGGAGAAACAAAAACCGAGTATCAAATGGGAGATTTTGTTTTGGATCTGTACATTTTGAAATGCTTCAGTTCCTATGTTTTGAGCCAAAAGCATTTCGTTTTGGGCCAGCACTTGAATGCAAGGTGTTTGATTGAATTGTACTAGGCTAACGCACCTGGGAGTGCCTATACTTTCTTGACTTTCTGCTGTAGAGTACACACTCTTGACACACTCATTTGGTTGCTCTCTGGAATACTCCCCAAGAGCAGGGTAGAAAGTTTTCTATTCCTTTCTGTTGCCCTGTATTGGGAGAATGATGTCATACTGCTTCACGGGTTCCCCTGAGATGCTTCTCTGTTCTCCCCCTGAATTTCAAATTCCAAGTAAGAAGAGTATTCATGGTGGTGGTAGTGGTGGTGATGGGGGCTGGCTAGTGAATTTCTAATCCAGAGATTCTTATCTTTGTGGAAACATTTATTTGCATTAAAAAAAAAAAAAGGACGTGTTTTCCTTGAACTGGCTCAGCAAATCCAAAATTTAAGAAACGTCTGCAGGTTAATGTGTGCCTTCACTATCAAAGTTAAAGAACCTAGTGGTAATTTGGAGGTGTCTTAATATTTCTGTTGCTGTAACAGACTGCCAGAGACTGGATAATTTATAAATATTAGAAGTTTATTTCTCACAGTGGTGGAGGCTGGGAAGTCTAAGGTCAAGGTGCCAGCAGGTTTGGTTGTCTAGGGGCAGGACTGCTGTCTGCTACAAGATAGTGCCTTATTTCTGTGCCCTCTACAGCAGAGATGGCGAACCTTTTAGAGCTTTCAATGATACAAACAGCCTGCTGTGGCACGTATGCCGTAGGTTCGCCACCTCTGCTCTAGAGGGAAGGAATACTATGTCTTTGTGTGGTGGAAGTCAGAAGAGCAAGTGTTTATATGAAGCTTCTCCACTCTTGAAGGAAGAGCCCTCGTGGCCACCTCACCTCCTGAAGGTCCCACCTCCTAATACTGCCACATTGGCAAGCTGATGTTTCTGGGGAAGGACACATTCCGACCTTAGCAGGGCTCAGTTAGAAGACTACAACAACGGGGCTTTATTGTGTGAAGCAGAGCACACGATACTTTCCTTACATCTTGACTCCTCTTAGAAATAGGTTGTTACATAGATAAATAAGTACACTGAGTGTTGAGAAAGTTTTAGTTACTTGCTCAAAATAAGTGCCTGGTGATAGATAGAGCCTGTAGCTGGTAGACCCTGGGTTTGGAGTTGGGACCTTATTTTGTTATGTCCCCCAAGCCCATTATTTCAGCCAGTTTGCTTTGTTTGGCTCATTAAATGCAGACTGTAAAGAGCACCTTATGAAAATAGTGGCCTAAAAGTCCTAGTAAACATGGCACTGGGGTTTATGCTAAGCTTAACATAGAGCATCTGTACTTTTTCTTCCTCTTGTTCTTAATCCTCCCCCCCTTTTTTTTCCTGAGAAGGAAAAATAAAACCTATAAGCATCAGAGATTAAAATACTTGGTAATTTTCTCCCCCTGTACAAATGCAGTGATGCATAGTAGAAATATAAAAACCAGAGCTGCACACTTCTGCTGAGAAATGATCATTAAATGCATGATTTTACAAAACTGAATTAAGGAGGCCAGCCAAGGCTGGGGGTCCATGTACCGTAAACCCAGAAACATGGAGTGCCAGCAGACTGTTAGGGAATTTGCCTTTGCCACGCACCAAGAACATCAATGGGAGTGTGTAATACAAGATTTTTGTGGAATGAGACTCATGTTCAAAGAGCATAGTGGAGAGTTCTGCATGAAGCTGCTGAGAAGCAGCCAAATACAAAAAAAAAAAGTAAGGCTCATGAATGATTGAGCCCTGGCCAGGAGAGGAAAATTTGGCACCTGACTCATTTAGGATGCTGTTGTTATCCAACCATGTGATGCGTCTGTGGTTTTCTTAGGGAAGTCCGCAGGATCTTGGGTGATGACTGAGTGAGGGGAAAGTTTTGTGTTTGAGTCCATGTACTTCTCAAAAGCAGCATTCATTACCATGGAAGAAATGTGTCCCATTTGGTGGAAATTTCATCAAATGAAATGCACATTTCATCATCAAGTGCAGTTTAGTTTTATTTTAAAACATTATTACTGTGATCGGTTTCGAATGCTTTGTGTTGTTTTAACTCTTGATTTGCAGTTGAGTTCCTTTGTTAGATGTGTGCATTTGAAAGGGTCTTTTTGCCACAGTTTGGCTTTACAGCTTGCTTTTCTTGTTTACTTGATGTTGTAAACTAATTTTAACTACCAATAAAAGTTTTAGGAATCCTATTTACATCTGAACAATGATTCAGCAATTTGAACCTATATTTTTTGCTGTGAGTTGTCTAGTAAAAAGTTTATATGACTGTGCTGACTCTAATGGCTCAGATAAATTACACATTTATCTTTGCGTATGTTTGTATTTCTTTCCTCTCTGCCTAAACTTTTAGAGCCCTATTCATCAACCTCAATTATGTGGTTGTATTTGGTGTGTGTGTGTGTCTCTCTCTCTCTCAAAACATAATTTCTATATGCTACCAGATGGGTATGTTGGCTGTAAGATAAAAATCCCAAAATACTTAACAGGCCATCTGGTATCTTGGTGGGGTTTAGTTTATTAAGCTCGTGTACTTAGCAGAGGTAATCTTACCCCTTTTGAATTTCTACTAAAAAAAAATTACCATTTTTATTTTATGTCATTATCAATAAAGTTTTTTTTTTTAAACAAAAGAAATATTGGTGATGGGTGGTCCCAGCCACTTACTTATACGCTCAGGCAGTTGCCCATTGACTGGTAGCGGGTTATTCTGAACAGGCCTGATGAAGCTGGGGGGTGAAGCTCTGTTCATTGGGCACCATTTTCTCCAGGAATGGGAACAGGTCCACATGGGAATTGACTCACTGGCATTGAGGTCAAAGCTGAGCAGTTTCTAGGCACCAACACGATACAAGTTTTTTGGGTCCACATGGGAATTGATTCACTGGCATTGAGGTCAAAGCTGAGCAGTTTCTAGGCACCGACACGATACAAGTTTTTTGGGTATGTGCATTGTATTTAATACTGTACCTCCTTGTGTATCTTGGACAGGGCTGAGCTTTATAGGCATTTACCCATGTAAGTCATCCAAGAATTAAATCAAAAGCTCCACAGTTCGCATGGCACAGGTGCAGAGCGCATTGGCCACTGGCACAGCTCATCTTCAAGTCTGCCACTGCCCAACTTTGAGATTGGAATTTCCTGCTCGGCACAGCTCCTTGCTCCCTGGTGAACAGGAGACTCTGGGTCCTTAGCTCGTGCCAGACACTGCTAGGATTAAAGGACACTCAGAAGAACTGAAAGGAATGTTCCCCTTCTTTGTATTTCTGGAACCTCGTTCCTTTAGTAATACACTTTATGTATTTTTAATGATAATTTTTTCTCTTATTTACATTTAGGCTAGGTCCTCATTTTCCTTCCTTCATGACAGTGTAAGATTTTCATTTACTACCTCTAAACAGGGTTTCTCAACAGCAGCACTACTGGCATTTTTCAGCCAAATAATTTTGTGTTTTTGTAGGTGTCCTATGCATTTCAGGATCTTTAGCACCATCCTTGCTGTCCCTGCCCTTTGGATGCTCGCTTCGTAAGTTGTAACAATTCAAAATGCCTATCTCCAAAGGCTGCCATGTGTCTCCTGGGGAGCAGATTGTCCCAAGTTGAGAATCACATTTTTTATAGTACTGGAGATTGATTGAACCCAGGGCCTTCAAATTGAACTACATCCCCAGCCCTTTCTTTATTTTTTGTTGTGAGACAGGGTCTCTTTGAGTTACTAAATTGCCCAAGCTAGACTAGAAATTGTGATCCTCCTGCCTCAGCCTCCCAGAGTACTGGGACTACAGGCATGTAACGTAATGACCGACTGAGAACCACTCTTGTAAAGTAACTGCCAGGTATTTGTCCCTGGGTCAAGGGCCAGAAGCTTGTTCTCTGGCAGTTGCAAAATCTCTCCATCAGAGTGCCATGGAAGGGAGATTTCAGCACAGTGACTGGATATTATGGCGGTAGCAATTATGTCAACCAGAAAATTTGTATTCATTGTAGACTAGTTTATAAGTACACTGTCCCATAATGTCTTCCAGGGGACTGGTCATAGAAGTTCCTATAGATACCAAACCCTGTGAATACTTCAACCCCTTACATGCAGTAGTGTATACTATTTGTATTTGTATGCATGTCTTCCCATAATCTCTAGATTTCTTTCAGTACCTAATACAATGTCAGAGCTGTATAAATAGTTGTTATACTATTGTATACTGTATTGCTTAAGAAGTAAGGACAGGAAAAAAAAATCTCTGTACATGCTCAGTAGACATACACAATACACTTTTTTTCTAAATATTTTTGATTTGTGGTAAGTCGAATCTGAGGATGCAGAATTTACACATGTGAATGACTGACTGTATGTATAAGATCAGAAAGCCAATTTTTTAAAAAAAGCATTATTGGCAAAAAAAGGCAAAACTTTAAAAATCTCACGTCTAGAGATGAGTGTAACTTGATGTTTTGCTCTTCATCCTTGTAGTTTTGTTTCTGTACACAGTAAGTATAGAAAAGATAGGCTGTGTACACAGGGGTAGACATCTGTCTGTGGTGTTTTGCTTTCTGCTTTTGACTTTTTGTGGAGAGTATTTTCCCCATTCTTTGAGTCCCCTTTCTACTGTGGTTCATAATAGGTAATACATCTAACTTGCTATTTCTCATCTTTTTTTGGGGGAGCGGCATTGGGGATCAGACTCAGGGGCTTGTGCCTGCTAAGCAATAAGCAAGCTAAATCCCTAGCCCCATCTCATCATTTTTAACAGCTCTAATCATAATCTTCAATTAATGGATGCACATTTATTTTTTCTATCATTTTATTGATAGACATTTAAGTTTTTCAATTTTTCTTTAAGTAATACTTTAATTTATTCCCAGAATATTTATTTAGACCATATTTTGTGCCATCCAGTCCTCTTTCAGGCACCTGGGACAGAATAGTGAACAAAACTGTTTTCTGGCCTCATGGGTCTTATGGTCTACCTGCATACTTACAGCTGTGTCCTTGTGTGTGTCTCTCTTTTGCTGGGGTTCATTGTACCTCCCTGTTTTATCATGCATGCTGTGCCCCAACCCTTCAACTGTCCTTGCTCATCAGTGAAACCTCTTCTTGTGTAAAGGCCCAACTTCTCCATAAAGAGAACTCCAGAATCTGTTTGCCTCTGAGGTTAGAATTAACCTTGGCTCAGACTGCTTCCGGTTTTCTAGTGAAATCAGCATGAGCCAGAATCTACTGGAAATAGCCTATGTGTGTGCTGTTAAGAGAGAGGAACTGTGAAGGAACACACGAGGTTAATTAATGAACAGAATCTGTTAAACAGAGAGTTGTCCGAATGGGCCCTTTCTTGTCTCATTTTGCACGGATGGTCTTGTGAGACAGGAGAGGGGTGCATGAGATTATGTGCCTCTGCTGGGCACCAGGACCATGGCAAATTATTTCATGTCTCCAGATGTGGTGTTAGGCCTTTGAGGCTGGATGTGAGAAACTAACCAGCACATGAGCAACATTTCTGATGGGGCCTGGGAAGTAGGAGCTGCTGGAAGGGAGGCCACTGTTGTCCCCACTCCCACCTTTTCACGGTCTTTGCAGTGACTCTTTCTGTGGGTATCTGCTACATGCCAGATACTTGACAAGTGTTCTCAAGTCTTCTGAGCTCACTTAGGAGAAGAAGGTGAAATTCTGTCAGTTTTTGCTTCATATGTTTTGAAGCTCTGTTTTTGGGTGACTGTATTTCATGATGTCTTTCTGGTTGGTTGGCCATTCTGGGTTCTTGCCTGCTTCCCAGCATCTCATGGGCTGAATTTTTGCCATTGACAAAGAATGATTCACTCCTGTTTAGCTTATTGCGATGTGGGGTGAAAGGGTCCTGGTCACTTTGTGAGTCATCCTGCAGGTGGAATCACTGGGTCCCTGAGTCCCATGCATGACCTCTCAGTGACAGGAACTAGATGTTACCCCCCTCCCCCCATTTGTCTATTTCATCCCTGGTTATTAGCGCCCCAACATTTAACTGTCTCTGAATTATGTTTTTCATTTATTTGTTGATCCATTCATCTTTCTTTACTCTGTATATTCAGGTAAGATTTATAGAAACTATCAGTTTTACTCATTCTTGTGTCATATGGTCCTAGAATAGTGCCTGACACATAGTAGGTGCTTGAAAATATGCACTGACTGATGTTTGTCATTGAAATTTTTTAGTTGGGGAGGATTGTCTGCTATACCAGTGGTTTTTCCTGAAGATGTACTTATTTGTGCTATTAGCACAAATGTTTGCCTAATTTGCTTGCTTGTGTGCCTTATTCTGAGGTTAGGTACCATTTATTTCACGAATAGGGTTTCTGTTTGAGCTTGTGTTTCCTGAGCATTTTGCATTTGGTGCAAAAAGTGAGGCAGCACAAAAGTGGCCTTAATCTCAGGGATTAGTGACTATAGAATCTTAATGCTTCTGCAATCCCCAGTTTATGTGTGAACAGTTAGGACCTGGCAGTTCCTAAACTAGGAAATAACTGGAACTAGGTTTTAAGGAAGGAATCTTAGGATGGGTGAGTTTCCAGAAGACATGGTCTGAGGGACTAGTGCCAAGTAATTGGTACCAAGGCCAGTTGTTCCCCTTTAGCGACAATATTGTGAAAGTTTTCTTTTTGGGTTTTCTTATCCGGGTGTATTCACCTTCTAACAGTGCATTTACCTGATTCTGAGTTGGCACTCAGAATCTACAGGGTCCTGGAATGCCAATTTTACATTTTAGGAGATGAATTCCCTGGGTCATGTCTAGCATCCTTGAGTACTAAAGATATTTTCTCTAGTCTTTTGATCTTTGTTTTCCGACCACACATCCCTTCATTGTTTTAATGTGTTGCTATTACAGCATCATTATTTATTCCCGAGATGTTCATTTATAACTCCCTGCCACACATTCCTGTTTCAGGCACTCAAGATAGAACAGTGAACAAAAGAAATCCCTAGTTCGTTGTCGGAGAGAAAAGATGCCTCTTCTCACCCATCTCACACCCGAGACCCCCTAACAAAAGCCAGATTAACAAAAGTAAAGCCTACAAATTTATTTAATAGAAGCATGTGTGACATGGAAACCTTCAGAAATGAAGACACAAAGAAGTAGGGAAACTGTATTTGAATGGACCACTGCGCAGAAGTACAATCGAAGGGCAGAAGGATCTGATGTCGTGCTAATAAGCTGAGGAGGGGGGTTATCAGCGAGGCCTGTGTTCAGCCTCTTCTGGTGTCTCTGTCTTCATAGATGAGGCTCTCCTGGGACGAGGGCCTTATGACTTACCTGGGCTGGGGGAAGACCGGCTCAGTTTCTTGGCTCACTTCAGGGGAGAAGGTCAGAGAGACCTTACTGCTTCTGCTGGTCTCTCAGATGCCAAGGTGCAGTATTTTGGAGTCAGTGTGTCCTGAACGCCAGCACATTCTTGTAGCTAAATCATAAATCATTGCGGGTATCTTTGTTTTCAGTGGATTCATCTGCCCTAGCGTATCCTGTGTCTTCTCCCTGAGCTCTCCAGGTTTCTTTGCTCAAGCTCTGCAGTCAGTTGATTGGAAATGGATTCAAGAGGCTTCAACATGGTCCTTTACAGCTGAGCGTTTAGATCCCCCTACTTCAGAAGTGCTACTTCCGAGGCTGCTCTGCGCCATGATGGCTGCTGCTCCTCTGGGTCCTGAAGTGTATCCGTAGCAGGCGACAGCGGGGAAGGTACTTTGTAGTTTGCCTGTAGAAAAGAGGTCTGCTGGATGGCTGGGGTGCTGCTGGGAGCATGTGCGCGTTAGGCTGTGGTCGCAGTACCGCCTGTGTCCTTACCTCCACGAAGAGCCTGTTGGTGAAATCCAAGGACAGAGACAGGAAAAGGACCTAACTGCCTTCCAGATCTGGAGTTGAATGCTCTTCATGCTCTGTTCATCTTGAACAGTATCATTCCTTGGGCACAGGCCTGGATGTTAGCTTGGCCTTAAGCTCAGAGACTGTCAAAGCTGTGAAATGGGGATGTTCTGGCCTGGCACACGTAGACACCCAGCCTGAGTTTGTGGCTGGTCACACTGTGGCTGCATGCTGTGAATCCGGATGCCCCTGACTAGAGGGGTCCAGGAAAGGGGTTAGAAGAGACCAGGCTGAGTCACGTGAGAGCTTGGTCCTACGGTTAGGGAGCTGTGCTTTGAACTCTGTCTCACCACTGACTATGCGTGTGACCCTGGCAGAGGTGGGCAATAATTCAAGTTCATTTCTCCATCTTTAAAGGGGAATCTGGTGGCAGACTCTGCTTCTTGGTTTCTACTTTCCCAGCCCATCTCCATCTCACTTTTATTTTCAAACTTGGTGTTCTTTCTGTCACTTATCCCCAGAATAAGTATTTGTTTTGTTGTTTACTTCCCCAGCTAATATAATACATTTTTTGAGAGCCCAAAATTTGATTTGTCTTGTATACCGCTTTGCATCTACAAATTATTTATAGAATGAAAGGATGAGTTCAGTGTGGGCTTCTGGCCATGATCTTGGGCACTATAGCCTGTACTTCTTGGCTGTGTTTAGGAAAAGGTCCTATTCAATTAAGAGCACAGTATCCCTTATTTCAAATGCTTGGGACCAGAAATGTTTTGAGATTTCAGATGTTTTTGGATTTTGGAATATTTCTGTGTCTATAATGAAATATGTTGGGAATGGGACCGAAGTCTATACACAGAGTTCATTTCTTTGGTATATACTTCATTTGCATAGTCTAGAGAATTATTTTAATAACTGCGCATGATACAAAGTTTCACACATGAAATCAGGTGCGGTATTTTCCACTGGCAGTATTCTGTTGGTTATGTTGGCTGTTGGGTTTGGGTGTTGGAGCAGACTCTATTTTGAAGTTTTGGATGAGGGATGCTCAACTTGCATATGCCTTTAAGTTTTTGGCTTCATGGATTCTGCCCACCTTGGCCTTGGAACTTCTGGGCCCATATGTAGGTTCAGAGTGTGGCACTTGTTCTCATAGCTTCCACTGGAGGAGATCTCAGGGGATTGTTGCTGACAGCTCTCTTTTCGGGAGCATGAATCCTGCTGTGTTTCTTCTGCCCCTTCCCTGATGCCTTTGCTCATGCAGTGCTGGGGCCTGACAGGGGCACCCTGGACTCTTTCAGCCCAAAAGCCCTGCTGATCCCTGCTTTTAAGGGGCCTGCAGTGTGGCCTGGTGATATCAGAAACAGGATGCTGATTGTTTTATTCTTGCAGCTCCAAAGCTGTCAGTGTGATTAGATCTTCTCAGGGCTTTATATACACATATGAAATATATGTTTTCGCTCATTGACAAATCCTGTGATTGTGCAAGTCCAAACAGTGCTGCTTAGCTGAGTGTTTTCTAGTTTAATTTTCAGGAACTTTTGATTGACTGAATTCTGTTCACTGGAAGGGAAGATGCTTTGATGGAGCTTCTTAAAGTGAAGAAGCATTTGCAGAGTGTTTGTCCAGACAGTGTGGAAGCAGGTATAGCAGGAAGGAGAGTGAAAAAATAGGGTCCAGACTTGGAGAGCTCATTCACCCAAAACCATTAAGCAGTTAAACATTTGTTTTTAAACCTTTGAATGTAAAGTTCCTTCTTTGTCCAAAGAGTAGATTTCATTTTGAGTTCCTTTGTTGATAAATAGGTAGACTACTTAAAACACTGTTGAGAAGGATTCTGAAATTGTATCTGGGCTCAGTGGCAAAGTGTCAAAGTGGACACCATCATCGTCATCATCCTCCTCATCACCCCTATCATCAATTTCTGGTACCTGTTTGCTTAAACCATGGTACTAGTTTTCGTTCCTGTATGTGGTACAAAATTTCCTTTAAAAATGAATCCATTTAACTGAAAAGTTTGAGTTGGTGTTTTACATGGGTGTAAATCAGAGATGAGGGGCGTGGGAAAAGTCAGAAACTATAAACATCGTATGGGAAAGAAAGAAATTATGGAAACTCTAGGGTGATGAATGTTAACCTGCTGGACAGGATAGCTTTGGGAGCTCACCTGCAAGTGGCAGTTTGTGATTTCTAGAGGAACCTCACCCTAAAGTACTATGTTGGTAAACTTCTGTTTTGACCAGGAGGTAGATTTAACCCGAAGTCTCCCCAGGCACCCTGAGATGGACCTGTGTGTAGTGCTAAGCAGCAGTGGAGAACCGTGGTCCCGTCTTGGAGGCTGAAGCTGAATTGCCTGGATGGGGGCTCCTCCGACTTGTCTGTATTTAAAGAACTGGTTGGTTCCGAGGAAGCTTCCAGGGCAGCACATGTTTACAAGTTGACAATGGTGGTGATTTTTGGTCATAGGATGTATTATATAGTTCATTGAAAAGGTAAAAGGTTTCAACATTCTTTTTCCTCCCCCCTCCTTTTTTTTTTTTTTTTTTTGGTGCTGGGGATCGAACTCAGGCCCTTGTGCTTGCAAGGCAAGCACTTTAACCACTGAGCTAAATCCCCCCCCCCCTTTTTTTAAAGGTGGTTACCAAGAATAGAACCCAGGATTTTGTGTACGGTAAGCATGCACCACTATTAAGGTACACTCCTAGCACCTCCTCCGCCTCATTTGTAAAAAGAGATATTTGAGCTGGGTGTGGTGGTGCGTGCCTGCAGTCCCTGCACTCCGGGAGGCTGAGACAAGAGGATCTCAAATTCAAGTCCAGCTTGGGCAATTTAGCAGCTTCCCAAGATCCTGTCTCAAACTTTTAAAAAAGGGTGCTCAGGGCGGGGGTGGGGAGGGGAGGCTGGGATGTGGGATACAGCTGGGTGCGCAGGTCGTGGGTTCAATCCCCAGTAATTAAAAAAAAAAAAAAAGATAAGTCTTACTAATTGTTGAGACTGAAGTCTTAACTGTCTTTTATTTTGTTTTTGTCGTTTTGAAAGAAGTTATTTTTGAGTAGGGATGTAGCCGACTCTTGAATTTTGGTGACTGTCTTATTTCGTCCCTAGTTTCTGTGTACTCTTCTTGGACTGTGTATGTCATTCTGCTGCCCGAGGCAGTTTAGCTTATTTAAGCATTTATGCAACTGAATATTTGCCAGGATTATGACATCTTTGGTGAATGAGTTTTTCTAGGCCGAGATAATTTATAAAGTCGTAAATGCCAGAAACACTAGAAACTAAAGAACAAATTTATTTCATTTGTGTTTCTAAATCCCATTTTCTTTATTTTGCATTGGATAAAGGACTTTATTAATCACCTCTCTTTCTCTTTTGTTCTATGTAGTAAGCGTAGATATAAACTTGTATGTAGATAGTTACATCGTTCTACAAAGAATGCAGCCCTAGAGTCATAAAAAACCAAGAACTGACGAGCTGGTTTTGAAACATGATTGTGGAAAAAGACATTATATATTGAACATCCCTAATATGAAAATCCAAAATACACTGAAATCTGAAATTTTTTTTAAAATTTTATTTATATTTATTTCCTTTTTTAAAAAATTTTTTATTTTTACCAAGAACATGTATTGGTACATTGTATACATAATGGTCATAATCAACATGGTTATTTTGTACCTGTACATGGTACATCTTGGTTTTCCCCCCTCTTCCCCTCTCTTCCCCTCCCCTCCCTTCCATTCACACACCCCTCCCTATTTGCAACAAGTGTAGTTACACTTTTCCATTTTTTCCCCTTTCATCTTACTTTTCTTTTCTTTCTTTTTTTTTTTTTTTT
>PVJO010012520.1:0-35177 GCA_004026905.1 Hystrix cristata
TCTGCTGGTATTTCTTTTGCTGAGTTTTAAAAGCAAGAAGAGGGGATCTAAGAATTTAATGGTAGACTGAGCAGTAGGAAAGCAAAAATGGTCTTAGTGAGAGAACTGACTGTTTTGGAATTGGGAATGTATGGAGTTGGGAAAAGATGAATGAATTTGTCAAATTATGGCTCTTTTAGTTGTAAGTAGCTAACAAAATTCAAATTGATTTATGCAAAGGGGAATTGGTCAGTTCACGTCATGACAGAGTCTAATGGCCTATGGTTTCAGACCCTGTGGAATTTAAGGACTCAGATGATATCAGCAGGCTGAATCCAGTGCTCTGGAGTCAACTTATACCGGCTCCCCAGAGTTGATTGTGTGAGCTCTCCCCAAGTCTGTGTTCAGAGACACTGCTTTAGCAGCTTAACATTGGCCATTGTGGGTCTATTACAGTATGGAAATTGGCAGGTGCTGCAACCAGGCCTTCTGCCCACTTTTCCCCCACAAAAACAGTTTTCAACATTTACCAGCACACCAGTGGTTGAATCTGCTCCTCAGGTTCTCTGTGTTGGTTGCAGGCAGGTTTTCCCTTCCCAGTGGCCTCAGAGCCGTGATACATGACCAGCGAGTAGAGGACCCCTTTCT
Source organism: Hystrix cristata (assembly GCA_004026905.1). Classification (NCBI taxonomy): domain Eukaryota; kingdom Metazoa; phylum Chordata; class Mammalia; order Rodentia; family Hystricidae; genus Hystrix; species Hystrix cristata. The sequence continues at coordinate 628 of PVJO010012520.1, forward strand.
ACACAGCAAAAGTCCAGCAGTGGAATCTCATTGGTTTTGACTGGTCTGGTTGGGTTCCATGCCTGTGCAAGTTGAGCCCAGGTGATTAAAGGCTGTGATCTCTGATCACACAGTTCTGGGATACATGTCCTGCCTTGAAACCTGCAGCAGTCAGCTCCCTCCTAATCACATGGGTTAAGAATGAGGGAAGAGTAGTTCCCCAAAGAAATCTGGACTGTTGGGGCCAGAAGAATGGGAATGGTTCTTAAGAGGTGAAACCCTCTAATGCCCACCACAGAGGCTGTGTCTGGACGCTTTGTTGTGCTGGCATCTCTTGCTTACCGTTCTAGATTTTCTTGCCTCTGACTTGATTTTTTCTGCCTCTGTTTGTATGCCTTTTCTATTCTTTCTGAGGCTTGGATATCCCATAGTAGAGTAGATCAGAGAAACGGGAAGGAAGGCAGAAGGGGCACCCTGATTTTCCTTTCTAGCTCCTCAAGCAAGAAGCTCACCTAGTAGGAGCAGCTGCCTTCAAGTGAAGAGGCCTGGATTCTGCCTGGAGCTCACAGTACACTCCCTGCAGTTCTGTGTGACCCTGGGTATGCCTCTTCTCTTGGCACAGTGGACCAGATGATCTCTAAGGCTCATTCTTCAGAGATACTGAACCATTCCAGAACTAGTTGGTCATGAGCTGTAAGCTTTGGGTGTGTCCCAAAGGGCTGATAGTCACAGTGGCAGCATCCTCTAGAAAAAGCACAACTCTGCACCCCAGGAACTGTGCATGGAGTCATAGAACCACAAGCCTAGAGGTCTGTAGCTCTCTTTATCCCAACTTCTTTGTGCCCAAAGTTCAGACTGGTTGAAATTCTACCACTGGGCATGCACCTGTGGGGGTGGGGAATTACTGCCTCCAGAGAAACAACATCTCTATAGCTTCTTCCTTCACTCCAGCCCCTTCCAGACTGATGCTACACCTGCCCCACAGCTGAAGGTGACATCTTAACTCTGGGGAGATGGCCCAAATGGCAGAGAGCCATCCCCTTGCCTCTTTCTCTTGAGAGAGATTAAAAATTATGCAGTAATTACAAAGTTTTGTTTGCTCTTTTTGGAAGTAGCTAAGTATTCATTTGCTCCTAAATTTTCTTTTGTTTTTAACTGACAAATGATAATTGTATATGTTTATAGGGAACAATAGGATGTTTCAGTACCTGTATGCTGTGACCTGCACGGCCGAGTTGATTAGGGCAGAGGAGGGATGGGGATGAAAGAAGAGACTCACACAGGATAGCTGGGACCAGGTGGAGCCACCAGCATGTTAAGCAGAATGGCTACCCCTGCAAAGCACAGTATTTATTTATAGGCTTCAGCTCAGTCTTCACTTATAAGCTTCAGCAGGGCATAATATAAAAGGAACATGCTGAGTCATTTGAAACAAAGGTAAACAACTTGCAAAACATAATCAGAAGGCCACATCAGCTTGTGGCATTATCAAGAACCAGCAATACAGGGAAATGGGTACAGGGAAATGGGTGCAGAATAAGCTTTTGACCTGGGGCCCTGCCAGCCAGGCCTGTTATTCTGCAAAGCCAGTACAAACAAGCTTTATTGCCTTAGGACTCTGTCCACTAAGGCTACAGGTAAGGAGCCAGGATCGTTTCCTTAAAATGCTCCCTATCTACCCAGGTGAAAGTGATCTGGGGAAATGGGGGTGCACGTGGTGTAACGCCGAAGTCTTTCTATGATGCCCCACCAGTGGGCGCAAAGTTGTTGTTGGCTCTCAACACCTGTATACATTGTAGAATGATCACATCAGACTAATTAGCACATTTATCACTTCCAGAACTTATTTCTTTGTAGTGAGAACATTTAAAATTCTCTTTTTTATTTACTTTGAAATAGTACACTAACTGTAGCCATTTTGCTGTGCAGAACTCACTGTTGCCGCCTGTCTGACTTTGCACTCATTGGTACTATAGTGATAAGCGTAGCTTCTCTCCACCTCTCTCTTAAATCCATAGCCAGTGTAGCTCTGTGGTGATTAGAAGCAGGGGTCCCCTTTGGGTCTCACCTGCCTCCCACCCTGACCCTGAGGCAGCACCCATAAAGCACAGCTTGATGAACACGTGGTCTGATCTGCCTGACCTGGTATTTTTTTGTCAATAAAGTTTTATTGGAACATAGTTACAATCATTTACATGCTGCCTGTGGCTAGTCTCATGCTGCGTGGCAGATGTGTTTGTGACAGAGATCATTTGGCCCACAAAGTCTAAAATAGTCACTATTCATCATTTTACTGAATATAACTTTCTTGCCTTTCCTCTAGGACTTTGCTTAGCACACAGTAGGCTTAAAATCATCAGTGGAGAGAAAGGCTTGACAGAGCACAAGACTGGGAGCCAGGAGGCTTCAATACACATTTCAGTTCCTCCAGTGCCTTGCTCTATGCCTGGTCAGGCTCTCGCCTTCTTGGCTCTCTTGTTGTATAAAGTGGGCAGAGTCACTGCAGCTCCTTCAGGGCATGCGGGAAAGGTTTGATGAGACAATGTATTTAAATGATTATCTCAGTGTCCCACACAAAGTGAACCCCACTATTATCAGCATCATTATCACAATCATTGTCATCCTCCTCGTCCTCATCATTGTCATCACTGCTGCCAACACCATCATGAAAACTGTCATGCCCACCACCAAGACTGTCGTCATCATCATCATTGTCACCACCACAAGAGTGAGACCCAAATCAGAGAGCACCTCAGACCCCCTTTGAGAGTAGGTGAGCTCTGAGTGTCAGAACAGGGATAAGCCTAGGCCAGCGGTTCCGTGGTGGATCATTTCCAGTTTTATCGTTTTGAGAATTACTGCTCCAAATGCTGTGCCTCCAGCCCTGTGACCTGTGGTTCCCAGATGCCTCCTCTTTATGCTCAGTGTGCTGAGCATCGGCTCCATTGGAATTCTGCCTTTCCCCAGCCTTGCCTTGGCTGCATTCCAGGTAAATGACTTGGAGCCCATTCTGCCACATGTCACCTCTGCCACCTGCTCAGATAATTAGAATCAACACATCCATTTCCCTAACATCCTCATCTTCCTCTTTGCAGAGTTTTCAGATGGAAAAAGAAAGGCAAAAACGAGCTGCATCTGTCCTTGTTCAGGCAATTTGCAGCTGTCCATAGCTAGTAGCTGACATTCACCCAGCTGGGTGGCAGAGCTGGGTCTCCTGTTTGGTTTCAGTGGGAGATGACATGGTTGTGGTCCATGCTGTTAGTAAAGTTTGGCACTGCGTTAGAGACAGAGCGTCCTGCTGGAGAAAAGCTTATAAACAAACGCTCAGGGGGAATCCTTCAGGCTCCTGCTTCTCTGAGTTAATTGCTTGGTGGATGAGCAGAAAAAAAGACTGATGTCACTTTTCAGCAAACAAAGGAAGAAACATAAGGTGGTTTTTGCTTCTTCTTGACAGCCTGCTGGGGTTGGGTCTGAATAGCAACAGGATGCTGTATCCCAAGGGTCAACACGCATTTTCTGTACAGGACCAGGCAGTAAATATCTTGGATTCTGAGGGCCATACCATCCCTGCTGCAGCTATTCAACTCTGCCATTGTAGCACAAAAGCACCGAGGGACAGTACACAAATGAATGGTGTGGTCATGTTCCAATGAAACTTTATTTACAAAAACAGATAGTGGACTTGATTTGGCCCATAGGCTGTAGTTTGCTTGCTCTTTCTCTACAGAGCTAGCTCTAAATCCTGGCTCTGGCTCTTTTGGACTGTGTGTCCTGGACCAGTTACCTGTCCTGTCTGAGTCTCGGATATCTCATCCTAAAATGGCTCATAAGGTAATCAGAAGATTAAAACAATATCTTGCACATCTTAAATGTTTAATAAATTATAACTGTCTCAGTACCCATGACCTTGCCTGTGCTGAAAAACAGGGAGTGAAACTGAACAAAGAAGGCTGTCTGCTTTCCTGCTGGCCCCCACCATCGTTACAGTTCAGTGATGCACATCTTTGTGTGGCTCATTTGAAAGTCAAGCAGCCCTGAATTTTCAAGGATGGTCCTGTTGCTTTTGGTTTCTGCCAGTGCCCTCTCACGCCAAGATGCCTTCCCTGCCTCAGCGTATTCCATCTTCATCACAAAAGCACAGACTTGGGTGGAAAACTCCAAGTGTACTCAAGAAGTCTTTTCTTATGCATTCCCCTCTTTAAAGTCATTTATGTTGTAGTTCATTGTTGGGCCAACCTTCAAGACTGTGTCTGCACATCAAGGACACAACACATCAAATGTAATAATTAGGGTTGCATTTTAACTAGCATTCTGGTGTTACATCCGGAGGTGGACTGTGACCTGCTGTCCTGCTAGAAAATATAATTCCCGGCGATCATAAATCTAGCTACAGTAAAGAATTAAAGAAACCGAGTTTAAATTAAGAGAAGACAATTTATTTAGAGGACAATTTATTTGAAAGTGGTGAAAAAGGGGAACAGGAGACGATAGATAGCTACTCGACAAGTAGGGAGCATTCGAAAGTGAAATATTCCTGGGCCTTTTGTTGTAGCCCCTTTTTATTGAGGTTTTTCCCTTGGGTTGGCCCTGGGAATCTGATTGGCTCTTGGGCTTGTCTGTCACCTCTGCCTTGATTTCCCTCAGCTCTGTGACCTTTGTCTTTTGGCAAAGGGCAAACCTATGGGCGGGCCCCTTAGGGCTAGTTAAAGAGTCAAAAGGGAGAGTTTGCTTTCTGTATGTTAATCAGATTACCTGGGGCCTTCCCGGAATTAGTCTCTTTGCCTTTATCTCCTTAACTGTTGGAATGTAGCTGCTTTTATGTTTAAAGTCTGAGGAGGCCTTTACCCTATCTTTTCCCTACCTATGGGGACCCCTGTCCCTACGCTGGGGACAATTCAGACTTTTGTCTGGTGATACCTAATAATTAAGACTCATTTAACTGGGACAAGGGAAAATGATTGTTCCTTATAGGAAAAGTATAAGCAGGATCTTGATTTGTGACTCTGTGGTTTGTTTCTGTTACGGCTGTCAGCTGGCGGCTGATTTTAAGCTGGGTTATGCATAGCTTATCTTTACTTACTGCTGTTGTTAATGATTATTTATATAAAGGTTTATTATTTATGCCAGGCCTAAGTGTGTCTTATGCTTCCTGTCACTGAATTCTTCCAAATTTCTTGCGGCTTATGACTTTGCTTTCCAGAGTGTTTTCCTAGACCAGCATTCTTGGCTGTAGAATTTTCAAGCTCTTTCCTGCACTTTTGAGTCACAGCTGTCACTATAACAAGATCCTCGGGTGACTTTCCTGCTCAGGAGGGGCCCTAATTGTTACATCCGGAGGTGGACTGTGACCTGTTGTCCTGCTAGAAAATATATTTCCCGGCGATCATAAACCCAGCTACAGTAAAGAATTAAAGAAACTGAGTTTAAATTAAGAGAAGACAATTTATTTAGAGGACAATTTATTTAAAAGTGGTGAAAAAGGGGGAAAGGAGATGATAGATAGCTCCTCGACAAGTAGGGAGCATTCGAAAGTGAAATACTTGTGGGCCCTTTGTTGTAGCCCCTTTTTATTGAGGTTTTCTCCTTGGGTCAGCCCTTTGGAATTTGGTTGGCTCCTGGGCTTATCAGTTATCTCTGCCTCGATTTCTCATAGCTTTGTGACTTTTCTTTGAAATTCGGTGGGTGGCTTAGGGCTAGGTAATGCAGAGATTTAAGAATCAAAAGGGGGAGTTTGTTTTCTTTATGTTAGTCATATTACCTGGGGACCTTCCCGGAATCAGTCTCTTTGCCTTTGTCTCTCTGCCTGTTGGAATCTGGCTGCTTTTATGTTTCTAACTATTTGATTATAGCTGCCGGGCTTTCTGAGTCTAATGAGGCCTTTAACCTATCTTTTCCCTACCTATGGGGACCCCTGTCCCTACATAATGTAGATATTTTATGGTGACTATAAAAGGAGAGGAGCTTAGCCAAACAAGGGAAGGCTAGGCCTTCTTCCGACCCAGAGCCTCAGCACACAGCTTGCTATGTACCTCAGTTATAAGGCCACCCTCTGAATTACTGATTTCATTGTTTTGCTGCTCTGTGATTTTCCTCAACTACTCTACTTCCTGTTCCTAGGTGCTACTTTCTTCTGGATGCTTCTAGCGTGGGCTCCAAAAGGAAGCTGTATTCCCAATAAGTGTTCAAGTCCTTGCTGCCTGTTGAGTGACTTTATGACATATTTGATATGCAAAACTGAGAGTTCACTCTTAAAAACCAGGGGCTGGTGGTGGCTGTCAATATCAATTAATAGACTTTCCTAGGCACCTCTGCCCTTTAGGTCTTTAGAATATAGAACAGTAACCTTTCAGAAGCTTAGAAACATTGGGTGTGGAAGCGTAGGACCCAATGGCTCCTATCTTGGAGTCTCTCCAGTTGTCTCCTGCAGAGTGATGATCCTAGCAGACGAACAGGTAGAATGAAATGGTTTCTCCAGATTGTTTTCAATTTTACTATAATGTAAGCAAATACCCTTGGATGGTGTTATTCAGCGTGGTAGCTACCAGCCCCATAGGGCTATTTAAATTTATGTTGAATAAAATTAAATAGGATTTAAAATTCAGTCCTTTGGGTGCATTGGCCACATTGGAAGTGCTCAATAGCCTCTTGTGGCCACCACGTTGGACAGCAGGCATGTCTGGATCCTGCATGGCCTGTTGAGTACAGTCCAAGTTACTCTTCTTTGTTCCCACCTTATTTGCAGTTCCCTTAAAGCCTTCTCCTTAGGGTTGAGCTCCATTTCTAGTTCTGTTTTTACTTGCACGTTGCTCTTACTATCATCATATCATGGTCATAAAGAGCAGGACCTGTTTTTGGAGAAACCAAGAACAGTACACGGACAACTGGTCTCATTTGTCTCTCAGTGTCTTTGGGTCACATCTCAGTTACGCTTCATTCTGGGGCAAGGACACAAATATTGTCTTCTCTATCTCTGATCTGTATTTTATCCATTTTTCTCACAAAGTACTGCCACCCTGTATCTTTTTCAAAGTTACTTCACCAGCTACACTTTTCTATTCTGCTTATTAACTTTCACGGCTTTCCCTCTCCTAATACAACAACATCTCTGACACTGTATGGTTACTCAGTATTCAGACCCACAGCATTTTAGCATTTGGAATGATAGCATCTTAGAACTTTGATATATAAGACCTCAGAATCTTTAAGCTAGGACCTTTTAGGAATGAGAGAATTGTGAATCATTAGGTATACAAAATAGTAAACTCTTAAGCTTAACCCTATGAATTCGATGTTCTTATAGGTCAAATATGGTTGGATACAGTTGATTTCATATGGATCAACTTAATAGAAGTATGCAGTATTGAAATCTATATATTTTTAGGTTGATAAGTTCCTAAAGCTACAGAATTTTGGAACTTTAGAATTTTAGAACAGAGGCCAGTAAATTTTTTCTGCTGAGCCAGATAATGACTCCATATGCCATAACATGAACTAAGACATATAATAGCAATAAATATGTAAAAGGTGATAAGGGAACCAGAGGAGGAGAGGGGAGGGGAAAGGAAGGGGGTTAGAAAGAAAACCAAACTGTAGTATGTACATGTAGCTATTCTTCAAGATGATTATAAACTGTGTGAATTGCAGACATGTACCAATGAAATAAATTAAAAGTTTAGAAAATTTCCCTTTCTGCACATCATAGAATCTCTGACTCAACCTTTGAACTCTGCCATGAAGCACGAAAATAGGGATGGTGCATAAATGAAAAGTTGAGTTCCAATAAACTTTACTTACAAAAACAGGTGACATGCCAAATTTGATCTAAGAGCTAGTGTTTGGTGCCCTGTTTTGGATCATAGCACTGAAAGGGTCCCATCAAGCACTAGAATTTGTACAGGAAATGCACTGATTTACCTGCAGCAGTTAGTTCCAAAGGATCCCATTCAGATGCGGAGTCAGTTTAAAGGAACTTTTGCTTGGTTCAGGCCTTTGTCCCTCCCAGGATAGCTTTAGTCCCTAGAGAGGGACTGAGGAGCAAAAGGAGTCCTTGGAGGACGTGTCTGAAGCGGTTCCCGACACAGGGAAAGTCACAGCACTGCAGCCCAGAGCTGAAGAAAAATAACTGGAGGCCCTCAGAATCACTGCCTGGCTTCCCGAGTGCTGCTCAGAGCTGTCAATCAGCCAGAGCCCTCGGTCAGATGTGGGAGATGCTCCTGAGTGCCTGGGAGGGCAGAGTTGATGGAGCAGCGAGAGCTGGTGGGCCCCAGCTGTGAGGTGGATTTGATGAGGCTGTTCTTGTGAGAGGCACACACAGCCAGGCCATAACCTGGAGATGTGGCGGGAAGAGAGAGCACACCGCTTAGCAGTTGTTTTTCTTTCCTGCTGAGTCAATAAATGGATAAATGGACCACGAGTGGCCAAGTGGCTGTTATAATTTCAGACTCCATCAAAAGGAAGATCACAAAAGTGTGTGGAGGTGGCTTCAAGCATCTTTATGTTCCACTGTGGTGAGCCCAGCTGCCTAATGTCCCAGTCTGAGAGGCGTCTGAGAGGAGGGTGGAGAGCAGTCTGGGACCAAACCTGACTGTGTGTCTGCTGTGAGACAGGCACTGTGCAGAGTGCTTTTTGTACACTATCTAATTAAATCTACATAATCTACATTTTCTACCTTGTGATTGGGGTCATATTTTTATTTCTACTTCAGTTCAGGAGAGAGCCTTTTGATGAGCCAAGATGCTTGCCCAAGGCCGGATGGCAAGGGAAGAGCTGCACTGGGGTCCTTGTGTGGTTAGTGTCTGATTCCAAAGCCTCTGCTCTGAACCGAGGTGCTGGCATTCCTTTGACGTCACCGGCACACACGCTACCTGGGGATGCATGAAGATGCAGATTCTGACTACAGGTGTGAGGCAGGGCCTGAGGGTCTGAGTCTCTAACCAGCAGTCAGGAGATGCAGCTGGCCTAGGGCTCCTTATTTGGAGTAGCTGTCATTGTATTGTACTTTTTCCTTATTCCAGACCTCTTGAGTCATGGGAGAGGGAGGTTTTCATCCTTAAGATGAGTTCACACAGCGAGAAGTGGATTTGTCCAGGTTTTGAATTCATATCTATCTGATTCCAGAACGTCTGACTTTTCTAAAATGAAGCCTGCTGCTTTTAGGTAGGCTTTCAACTGGGGATGATTTTGCCCTGCTTGAAAATGTGGCAACATCTGGGGACTTTGGTTGGCACAGTTGGAGGAGGGCTGCTGGTGGGTAGAGGCTGGAGTGCTGTCAAACACTCTGAGGTGCCCATGGCAGACCTCTCTAATGCCCATAACAAAAGATTATCGGCTCCCCAGTGCCCATAATACCAAGATGGAGAAACCTTGCTTTCCAGCTTGCTGGTGTATGTTCCAGAAAATAAGTCTCTCTAATGCCCTTGAAACAGAGGAGTCAGTGGGCATTTGAATCAGTCTTGTTCAGAAGTGATCAGGAAGGAAAGAGTGCCCTATCAGTACAGTCCATTCTGCAACGTGTAGTTGGGGATTCCTCCAAGTTTGAGATGAGGCTGTAATTTTTGGGACTCTGCAGCATCCTGTAGCTCAGCAGACAGAAGTCTGTCAGGTCTAGAAATCATTATCTTGTTCTTGGTCATTATCATGCCCGGCTGCACTCCGTTTATTGGAGTCTTTTGTTGTCTGTGTCACATGCACCTTTCTCTGTCAGTTGCTCCTGCCTCACCCATTTCTCAACGAGACAGCATTGATTCTGGTCCCACCCTGGAGAAGCCAGGATCTGGCATTGATTGCCGATGCCACTAGCTCCATCCCACACCCTCCCTGATTGAATCTTGGGGGAAGCGATGTCACAATACAAGACAATCAATGAGGGCTGGTTTTCCGGAAGTAGTACTTCTCTCCACATCCCAAGTTCATAGGGGATGTTTCTTTGGCTTGTGAGGAACACTAGCTGGGCCTTCCAGTGCTGGGGAAAGAGGGAAGAAGCCATGTGATAAATACAGTCACGTGTTGCCTCACAGTGGAGGTACATCCTGAGACACACTGTCAGGTCACTTCTTTCTTGTGCAGACCTCACCTGAACCTACATGGTATAAGTCAGTCATGCCCTGTGGCCTTTGATGGAACCAGGAGTCACAGTAAATGGGAGATGTCAGAGGCTGCTACTGGAGTAGCATGGCAGACTGTTTTACAGTCAACATTTTTTGATAAGTAAAAGGAATACACTCTAAAATAATGGCTGAGCATGTAGCATAGTAAATAAACCAGCCACGCGGTTGTTTATCATCATTAAGTTATCATGTACATATAATTGTGTGTGCTGTACTTTTATACAATGGGCAGTAATTTTGTTTACACCAGCACCACCTCAAACACATATTATATTGCGCTGCCACATTACACTGGCTATGACATTGCTCACTGGAGAGAGTTTTTCAACTCCATTAGAATTTGACAGCTCCACTGTCCTATTTGTGGTCCATTGTTAGCTGAAATGTCCTTACAAAGAGCACTGCTGTGATCTTGAGTGCATCCAGCTCTCCACACTTTACAGATCACCCAAAGATAAGTTGAGCCTCATATCACTCTGCACTGAAGGTGGAGGAAGGCTCTACAGAATGGAGAGGACCGCCTCTAGCATGTGCTCACGGGGTCTGGGGAGTCAGACAGATGTGTGTCGGCTTCAAGATCTTGAGCGCTTTGCTCACCTCCAACTTGAATGACTTTATTCGAGGGGCAGCCTTCCACCTCTTGTATCTGTAGGCTGGGTCTGCGGTCCCCAGTGACATCTTTCCTGGGATTGATTTGAATAGATAGACCCTGACCTACAGTGGTTCAATTTAGGAGTCTTCAACTTCATGATGGGGAGAAATCTCTATGTGTGCAACAAAAACCGTACTTTGAATTTAGGTCTTTCCCCAGGGTAACCACGTGCAGTGTGATCCTTTCTCCACACGATGGGCAGTGGCAGTGAGCTGCAGCCCCCAGTCAGCCCCCTGAAATCATGCAGGAAACATTTGGCACTCTACAGTGTGCTGTGTTGCTAAGCTAGGATGTCAGCAGGTCAGGGGTCTTCGGTGCATTTTTAACATAGGATTTTTTCAACTGTCAGTCAGGAGGAGCTGTGTATAGGTGCTAACAGAGTTAAGGCCTAATGTGACCCAGGAGCTGGCACTTGGCAATATTGGTCTTATTTAAATCTTGGGCATACTCATGTGACTTGTGACTGGACAATGAGGGAAAAGGATGTGGCATATTTTGTTGGATGTGGTATGCTCTTCCCCAGGAAGAGCCATGGGGACCGTGCTGGGGCATTTAAAGAGTGTGGCAGTGGAGTGCAGAGCTGAGTGCACCTAATGCCTAGTGGAGAGTCAGAGAGTAGATGGAGGGACACGGGAAATGAGGTTGGGGAGAAAGCATCAGAACAGAGGAGACCCCCAAACTTAACTACATTCACAAGCTGTCATTCAGTAGTTCTGAGGCAGGAAAATGAGCCGATGGGTATTGAGCACTTGCTGGATTTCGTGCATCCTTTTAAGCACTTGCCTCTGGGGACCTCTCAGGTAGTCCCCCAGAGACATGCAGTCTTCACTCCCATGTTGTGGATGAGAAAAGAGAGGGTTGTGGGTGACAAGACTTGCTTGGGGTCATATTGTACGCACTGGAGCTGGGTCACAAGGCCGTGTCTCTGTGAACTGAAAGCCTACATGTGTAAGGCCTGCTGCATCCTGCCCAAGTGTGAATTTAGAGCTGGAGGAGTTTACAGCTGAAGACTATGAGAATTTAGCAGATGATGAGAAAGACTAAATTTATCATGAGAATACAGAGCAGGAGGAATATGCAAGAGAATATGAGGGCAGGGTATTGATGAAATGGAGCCCTTAGGCCAGAGAAGGGACAGGTAAATTATTCTCATGTTCATTTTCTTTGGACGAAAACCCAGTGGCCACCGGAGAAGTATCAGTGTCCAGTTTTCCTCTTTCTGTAATCACATGGGCAAGTGGCGTGAGAAAAAATAGGAGGCACATTTCCATTTAAATTGAAATAAGACATTTCAGAGGTGACTTGATAATTACTGGCTGGAACAATGGCCCTCTGATGTGGGAAGTGTCATGTTGGTATATGCTGTACAGATAATTTTTGCATTTGAGACTTAATTATATTGATACAATTATTCCTCTGTCGGGAAAATTGGGTAGTGTAGATATGTCATATTCGTGTTGGAGCAGAAAAATGAAATGCTTTTTTTCTTTAATCAGGAAGCAGGTTGGGTGGGTGACTCTGGGAAGCCAGCATCTAGCAGCTTTGGAGTTCACCCCAGGTCAGGATGTTTGATGGAGGCTGGGGGTTTCGTGAAGTCTCTGCCGTGTGTCACCTTTGGGAAGGTTTCACTCCAGCTCTAGTCCTCCCTCCTCTCCACCTGAAGATGCTGCAGTGGAAGTCACAGGTTGGAGGGAATTTTCAGGACTGGGAAAGGCAAGTGTTCTGAATAGTTGGAGCTATACAGGACCTGAGAGTGGAGGTTGGTTGGCGTGTTTAGTTTGCAAACCTTGTGATTGCAAGACCCCAGGCAGAGGTGTGCACTGGTACCTTGAAGCCTGCTCCGCCTTCCCTTCCTGTCTCCATCCCAGTGTCTCACAGATCACCAGCCACATCTCCTTCCTGTCAGAGTCCCAAGGAATCTTTGCCTTCCACTCCTTCTCATCCATCAGGGAGACTTGGGACCCCAAGGGTCAAGTACAAAGCCCTCTTTCCATCACTGGAACATTGGTCTTTGGCAGTACAATAGCGTAAATAGATGGAGTTGGTGCTCGGGGGGGGGAAAAAACAAAAAGTGAGTGAAAAGGAAAGTAGGAGTGCTCTTCCTTGTGGAGGGTGGGCCTGGGTGGAAAGACCTGGCTTCTGGTTCTTTCTCTTGGCCAGATGGCTTTCTGCTCTGAGCCTCAGTTGGGCCACTGGTCCACAGAACTGCATGAGAGCCTTATGCATGCCCGTAGCCTTGCCCACAGCAATACCAGAGTCCCAAGGTCTTTATCACCTAGGTTTTAAACAACTCAAGTTGCCTAATAGTTAACTTTCCAGAAAACTATAAAGGCCTTCAGGCAACAGCTAGGGGCATTTTGAAACAATCAGCTTGAAACAGAAGAAGAAAAAGGAAAGGTTGCAAGCAGGTGGAGTCCCAAGCTCGCCCTTCTTCTACCTGAAGATAATGAGACAGGGGAGTGGGGGTGGTGGTGTGGCTCTAAAGTTCCCTGCTTGTCTGCATAGCTAACTCCATTCTGCCTTTAATAGAGGAAATCGTTTTACCTGAGTGTGTGTCAGATAGATATTTCTATACACATATGCAGAAATGAACCGGGGTGGAAATACACCAACATATTTATACATATTCATTAAAAGTAGTTGTCCCAGAGTAACAGACTTAGGGTGATTTTATGGTGTTCTTTTTCTTGGCTACTTTCTTTTCTAAATTCCCTATAGTGAATCCTATTAAAACCAACAAAGCAAAGAAATGGTGTTTCAAAGAGAAAGGAAAACAATGTGCATTGGCTTGCTAGGGCTGCATAACCGAGTGCCACAAGCTGAATGGCCTAAAACAGAAATGTACTATCTCACAGTTTGGGGGCCAGGAATCCTCCCACCAAAAAAAAAAAAATCAAGGATTGGCAGGGCCATGCTCTCTTTGAATACTATAGGGAAGAGACCATTCTGTGCCTACCTGCTGGCCTCTCACGGTTTGCTAGATATTGTTGATGTTTCTTGGCTTGTAGCTCCGTCACTCCAGTCTTCAGCCTCCACATGACTTTTATTCTGTGTTTCTGTACATGGTCTTCCCTCTGCCCATCTCTGTGTCCAGGTTTCCCCTCTGAGGACACCAGTCAGATTGGGTTGGTGCCCATCCAAATGACTTCATTTTAACTTGATTACCCCTATAAAGATCTGGCCTCCATATACAACTAATTCTGAGGTATTAGGGATGTGGATTCCTACTTATCTTTTCTGGGGATACAATTCAATCCCAAACAGATGTATTCCTAGAAATGGGAAGTTCAGGGTAAGCTATAGGGTTTTCCTTTATGGGTAGAGGGGGCCATTGAACTGGGACCTGACTGTGAGGAATGTTTTGATGTTCTTGTGGTAGCCCATCTCCGACAGGTTCCCAGTCATAACCAGCAGGGTTCTTGTGTTACATCTGAGTTGGTCTGTGAGACCTATAGCTTACGTTCTGGTAGCGGTGGTGGTGTGTGCCTTCCGAGGCTAGACATCTACCTAAAGACTTTTGGCTTCTGCCTCCTTCTCTCTTAGACCCCTGGCCCTGGGGAACACTATGTGTTGAGGGGTTGCTCACGCAGCTCAGGGGGCGTCTCCTGAGGCAGAGAACTGAGCCCTCTGGCCTGTGGGCGCCTCTCTGAGCTTCCTGGGAAGGGACCCTCTAGTATTGCAGGTTTCCTATTGCTGCTGCAACAAATAACCACGTGGTACCTTAACATAAATGTATTCTTTTGTATTTATAGAGGTCAGAAGTCCAAAATGTGTCTGAAGAGGTCTTAAAAATTAAGGTGTAAACTTCTGGAGGCCCCAGGGACAGTCCATTCCCCAGGGACAAGCGGGCCCTTCAGCTCCTTCTCTGTGACTCCCCTCCCTGCTTCCGTCACCATGTGCCTGTTTTCTCCACCTTGCCTCACTCTTCTAAGGACCCTTATGATTACACCTAAGGTCTCTGCATGGAAATTCCAGGATATTTTCTCCAAGACCCTTAGTCACATCTGCAGGGCAGTTTTTATCATGTGAGGTAACATGTTTGCACGCTCCCAGGTTAGGACTTGAGTATCCCAAGAAGCTTTTATGCAGCCTGCCTGGTTATGAGCCAGAACCACCCAGCTAAACCAATTCTGAATTCCCAGTGTACAAAAACCATGAGATGATAAATATTTGATAATTCAAAACACTAGATGTTGAAGTAATTTTTATGCAGCAATAAATAACTAATACAGAATGGGGATTTGTAATCCCACACTCGATTGTATAGTATTGGAACTCATAATTCTGAATGCCTTACAACTTTTTCCTCAAACATATACATATAGAAAGTGAACAAATTGTAGAAGTGAACAGTGTGATTAATGTGTACAAACTGAAAATATCCTTGTGCATTTTAAACAATGAAGCCAGATGGATCCTGTTATTTGCCTGTTCGCTCTCAGATTCACTCTTACCCCGTCTCTGCCCTGCTGTATTACTGTAAGGAAAATTTGCTGGTTTGCTTGATTTCTGGTAGGTTCAGCCAGTGAGAGGTGGTGATGGACAGCTGAGGACAGGAGAGGGCAGCTTGGATAGTTCTTCCCTGGCACTGCCTTGGGCATCCCTGGATGCAGCTGTATCTCCTTTATTCCAGATTCCAATTGGAATGAAAGACAAAACCAGCTTCTACTGGGCAGCACTGTTGAGATTTGCCTCCCATTGATGAATTCACTTTTTGGCTTTTCTTGCCAGCCCAAGGTTGGCAGTGCCTTCCTATTGTTGCTCATCTCTCTTGGCGTCTCAGCTTTTCCATAGCCTGAGTAACGAGTTCCTTAAATTCTTTGGGTAGAATGGTTGAGTTACTAACTGAGGCAGACTCTTTCTAGACATTGTGTAAAATCCTTTCAGCTTCAACAAATACTTATTCTAGATTTAACTTTCTGAAAAACGAGGTCTCCCTTACTATACGATACTTACAGGCTTCATATTTTCTGGTCTCTACTTAGCAGGAAATGAGGGTATTTTTCAGGTGCCAAGTCTGTACCACTGAGTTAGGGATGCCAGGTGTATGTAATTATTTCTCATAACAGTCTTTTGTCAGGAGATAATACTGTTAATTCAACTGATGAGAATATGAAAGTAAGAAAGCAGTAGCTTTCCCAAATCTCGTAGTTGCTCCAGGATCTGTCTGTTCTGAAGCCAGTGCTGTTGTGAGCAGTGCACAGTGTTGGGAGCAGTCTCTGTCCCTGCCCCTCCCCACCCACCAAGTTCAGGGTCTCTCTGTGTGATTCGTTTCAGCTTTGCAGTTCCACAGAGCACTTAAAATTTTCAAGGAGAAATAAAGTCCCCAGAGCAATCAGCTAATACAGATACCCTTTGACTTACAATGGGGCTACATCCCAATATGCCCATCATAAGTTAGAAATATCATAGGCCAAGAAGGTATTTCATACACCCAGCCTACCTGACATCCTGGCTCAGCAACACTGTGGCAACACACAACAGAATACTGGTTGTTTCCTCTTGTGATTTTAGGGTTGACTGGGAGGGGTGGCTCAGCATTGCAAGAGAGGATCAGACTGTGTGTTGCTAGTCTGGAAAAAGATAGATCCAAGTTCAAAGTGTAGTTTCTATTGAATGTATATTGGCTTTATACCACCATAAAGCCAGAATACCATAAGTTGAACCATCATTAAGTTGGGGACCATCTGTGTAAGTTCTTTGAGGATTTTTAGAAAGTAACTCCAGGAGGATTGAGATCATGTAGGATGTGGTGGGGTTTGGAGTTCTGGATGACCCTGGCAGATTTAAGTGCAGGGCATTACTGGCATGAAGGCTCAGTGTGGTGGGCCAGAGAATAGACTCTGGATACTGATTGCCTGGGTCTGTGCAGTGACGTCTGATTAGACATGGCTGCCACAGGGGAAGAAAGGGCGTGAAAGAATTGTGTTTCAGCTTTCCATTGCTGTGCCAAAATGCTAGAGAAAAACAATTTAAAGGAGCAAAGTTTTATTTGGCTCATGGGCACAGAGGTTTCAGTCCATAGTCAGTTGGCTCCATTGCTTTGAGGCCTATTGCAAGGCAGAAACATCATGGCAGATGGGTCTGGCTGCCATAAGGTGAGAAGCAGAAAAAAGCTTCTCACCTTATGGCAGCCAGACAGAAAAAAGGAGTGAGGAGAGGAAGGGGTTAGAAACAAGATATACTCCTTCAAGGTCACATCCCAGTGACATACTAGACTCACTTCCTGTAGATTCCAGCACCCCCGATAATGCCATCAGATTATGAATCCATCAGTGCTTTTGATGGATTTGATGAATCCATCAAATCCATTGATGAGGTCAAAGCCCTTGTGGTTTAGTTACCATCCCAAAGCCTTACCTCTGAACACTGATGCACTGGGGACTGTCTTAGCTCCATTCTCATGATCAAGGCACAGTACCCAACACTAAAGAGGAGAGGTTTATTTTGGCTTGCAGTTTGAAGAGATTTCCATCTGTGGTTGGCTGGTTCCAAGGCAGGGTGGCACGGCAGAGGAGATACCACTCATGGCTTGGCAGTGAGAAGCAGAGAGCTCAAGGGAAGAGGAAGGCTTCACAGCTTTCCAGGCCATGCCCCCAGAGGTCCACCTCCTCCCAACATCTCATTTAGCTGTAAATTCATCAATGGACTACTCCACCAATGAGTATCACACATCCGTGATCCAGTCACCTCCCCAAAGCTCTACCTATGAGTGCATGGGACTTTGGGGGGACGTTTTAGATATAAACCATAAAAGGTGTCAAGCCTCCAACATGAGAGCCTTTGGGGAATTCTCCATATCCAAACCACAACAAATTGTTAGGTATTTGATGACCCTTCAGAAAAGTAAAGGCCTCAGTTTGACTCCATCTGGCACTTTGTAGCTGGATTCTTCTGGGATCTGCTATGGTTTGTCCCCACCACAATGCTTGTTGAGGCTCCATCCCCAAGGAAATGGTGCTGAGAGATGGTGGGACCCTTAGGAAATGATTAGGTCTTCATGAGAGATTGGGGTTTTTCTTGGAGCAGTGTATTAGTCAGTATTCATTAGAGAAACATGAATATGTAAGAGCTTACAGATTGGCTTACCAGGGCTTCCTACCAAGGCAGACGTGGAAGGGTGCAGAGGGTCCATTTGCACACTGGAGCTCTGAAGGGTCCAGGTGAAGGTCTGGAGCTCCTCCAAAGGAACTGAAGCTGATCCAAAGAAACTGGACCAGATCTATCCCTCTTCATTTCCCTTTTATACCTTCCAGGCGATGGGCCGCCCTAGGGTGGATCCTCTACACCCTGGAGTGTAGAATTGCTGTCAGTTAAGCTTCCCTTATAAGTCGACACAAGCAACTATCACAAGCAGTCAGCTCATACTCAGGGGACTGGGGTGGTTGTCTCAAGGACAGGTTGTCATAAGGGAAGCCCAACATCTTCTTTTGCTGTCACACACACCTGCCTCTCTTCTGTGCATGTCTGCGTCCCCTTCTGCTTTACCATTTTTAGCCATGCATGGAGGAGCACATGGCTGTCTTTGGAAGCCAAGCAGACACTGGTGCCATGCTCTTGGACTTCCAGAACTGCAAGCCAAAATAAACCTCTTTTCTGTATAAATTATTCAGTCTCAGGTGTTCTATTTTAGCAACAGAAAATGTACTAAAATGGGATCTTTGATGAGTCTCTCCAAGTCTATTATCACATCATAAAAATAGAATAAAACAATGAATTTGCAGGATGATTATGAAGAAAGAGCCTCATCTAGCAATGACCACATTTTCCTCAGTGCCCCTTCCTGCTGGAAGTTTGGCTCTTTTTCATTTTCACTTGAGAGAATCTGCTGCATACCTTTTCGGTTTTCTAAGGCCATCCCAGCTCTCTCCTTTCCCCAAATGGGACTGGGCACTACCTGATGATTCTTGCACCATTGCAAGGTGGCCTTGGAGCTCCTGCCAGGAAGAAGATTGATTCATGGGGCTTTCAGTTTCCCCTGCAGCCCCACTTCCCCCAGGCCCAAAGGCAGTTCCTCATATCCTTTCTTTAAGGAGAGACCGCCTCACCTCAGACACACATGTCCTTGGGTGAAGCAGGAACATTAGAAGAAAAGAAGAAAAATGCTGTGGGCTGGAGCCAGGAGATCTGAGCTTAGCTCCAGACCATTTCTTAGTTGTGTGTCTTTGGCCGAGGCTAATGATTCAGCCTTTCTGAGTCTCAGCCTATTCATCTGTAAAATGGGGATATTGAGGCTACCAAGACTGCTTTCAGCCTCGAGCAGGTGAACAAAGAGATTGTGCATTGTAGTGTATGAGAGAAGTAAGGCTTTCCATACTTTTAACTTTCTGGTGAAAAATTAATTCGCATTCTTGGCAGAAAATCCAGAGAAATGTAAAAAGGAGAAACAAGAACTGCTTAATAGTTCATCACATAGAATAGAGATAATAATCACCATTACTACTTTGCTATAATATTATTCAGTTACTTTCTGTTTCTGCAACACTTGACTTTAAGGGTTCCTGTGAATATTAAGTGATACAAGGTATTTGAACCATTTAGTAGAACATCTACCTGTGTAGGAAACATAAATGAATGTATTCATTTATAATTCTACACTATTGTGTATGTTCAACATTTATTAAGCCCGTATTAAGTTTTGGGGTGTTTTGAGGTATTCTGGTCTATATGAAGTTCAAGTCCATTTGGTCTTCAAGATGAAGCAGGAAGGATGTGCTGATTGCTGATCACAAGGACCCTTCTGAATATGTTCTTGAAATTGATTAAGTCAGCTGTGTCAGACACTGGGAATGTTTGCATGTGTATCTAGATGTAGATATTCTCACATAACATGAGTCCTCTGTCTGTCTTTATGAACCAGAAGAAAATAGCAAGATGGATTTTCATCGAGTTGTGTGGGTATTTGAGCTGTCTGTTCTCTGGTGTGAACTGTGTGGAACAGGTGAGGTCACTTTGGGAGCCTAGAGAGGCATGTGTAGAGCAAGGACTGAGGTGTGTCTGCAGACAGGAGATGGTCCTCTGAAGATTGAAATGCTCTGGGCAGAGAAGACAAACAGCAAACAACAGTTTTAAATATTAGCTTCTAATTGAACATCATGAGAGGAGGCGATCTTAATTGCAACCATCAATTATGGTATGAGCTGCTTCCCACATGGCCAACTCCATGCATTTGCTTCTCGGGGAGCAGCCTAGAAGTTTAACAGGGATCATGATTCTCTCAAGTGAGGCTGGCACAGGTACATTTTTATCTAATTGCTATGTGCTCCTGCTTTTATCTGTGTGCATGACACATATTATGTATGCATGGGTGAGAGTATAGTGCCCCTGTCTTTTACCACCAATTGCCATGCAATATAGGTAGAATAGATCACTGCAGAAATGTCAGTTCCATGGAAGTGAGAGCTTTGTATTGCCTGAGACTAGGTTAGGACTGGCAAATAGTAGGTGCTCTATAAATGTTATAGAATGAATGTATAAATGAATGACTAGTAGATGAATAGATGATCTATAGGTACTAGCATCTATATATTTTGTGTGTCTGTTAACAGTGTATATATCACTCCCTTGTAGTTTCCTGTGTAGCCTGTGCATATGATATATTTCTTCATGGGTTTCTGTTATATATACCTCCTAAATCACTTCCTAAATCACTTTATATCCTAATTTCTCTCCATCTCCTAACCTTCTCCATGCCCAAGTTTCTACAGAGAGCTAACAACAGAGGGGACCAAACTCACACCTGGCCTCAAAACCCAGCCCTGCTTGCAAAGAGCAGCCCCGAGCCAGTCCTGAGTCTTATTAATCAGCTGTAATCTCTGCTTCCTGCCCCTGTTTCTGTTCCATGAGGGTAGAAGAAAGCCCAACTCCCAGGCCTGGGAGTGGTGCCTCCCATGGACCCCTTTCCTTGTGTACCCCTCTCTGTCTCTCGAGGAGGTTTCTCTGGTAGGGCCTTTGCCCCAGGGAGACAGCTTGGGGCACTGCATCAGGTACCCTGTGACTTGGTCTCTGTAATCAGCAGGCTCCCTTTTGGTTCTCAAGTTGAAGCAGAAAAATGTGCTGATTGCTGATTACGCAGATGCTGAGTTTCTCAAACCCTTGTCTTTGGGGTGTCCCACGGAGTCATGCCTGTCTCCAGAAGGTGGAGGATGGGACACGGAAGGTGGGAGGAAGCGGTGTGGCTCCACATCTCTTGATGGCTTCTTTGTTCTCAGAGATTCTCCCTCTGTGGAGCAACTCCTCTGTGATGCCCTTGCTTTCTGTTCTTGTCTTTTCTCTGCAGCCGGTGTCTGTATTCCCAGCTCCTTATTTGCTGTATGACCTTGGCAAGTCTCCTCAGGGAAGTGGGGGACAGTATGGCCCTTTTGGAGGCTCCCCATCTTCCTCTGAGAATTAAAGGCTAGCAATGCCACTGTTGGCTGAGCCTGTCACTCTTCCAGGCTCACTTACTCCTTACAACAGTCCTTTGAAGGAGGGATGACTACTGCCTTCATTTTATTAATGAAAAGAAGAAGGATCAGAGAGTCTGAGTAACTTGCTGAAAGTCATACAGCCATTGAGTTGCAGAGTTGGGATCTGGCCTCAGACACCCCGGGTCCACTGTTGTGAGATTATGGGTTTGACTCCTTTCAAGTCCCTGTTTCCTCTGCCTGTCCTGCTTAGGTCGCAGCTCAAGCCATCTACCCCTGAGACAGAGTACTTGTCTCTGTCTCTTTCCTCCACTCACCAGGACTCCCTGAGATTCAAGACTTAGTCCTGTGCTGCTTCTGTGTGACCCTGACATGGCGAAGATCACCCAAGCAAAGCTTGTAGGGGACACCTGTGCTCTTTTCTTGTATCTCTGCACTGTGAACTAAAGCGTTCTTCCCTGAGAACCCGGATGCTCGCCCCGCTCTGTGACCTCCCAGCAATGTGGCCCTGATGGGTCATTTTGCTACTTTGGTCTTCAGTGTCTTTGTCTCTAAAATGAACTGTCATTTAGCCAATGTTTCCAGCATTCGTTGTACTGACACAGCAGCCATGTTTCCTGGCAGAATGTGGCCAGTTCCCAGTGACACCGCTGTCCTGGACATTAGGAAGGAGCTGAGCTCCACAGGCTTCTGGATCCCACACCTAGCTGTTTGTTTTCCTGGGTGTGCACCTGAGCTGGCACTTTGGTGTTGTGGAGGGAGCACCCCCTCGCTGTCCTTGCATGTCCTTTATTTCCTGTGGTTGACACTGGCCTGTGGCCTGGGCCCCTGCCTCAGATTGCCTCTCACCTTGTCAGCGCTGGGGTGGGGATCTCATAGCTGGTAGCTTCAATTGGCTGCTGTGCACCACCAGCCCTTTCTCACACGTCCCTCTACACTGCCCTCTTCACCAGCTTGGCTCGGCCCTTGGGCTTGCTTAGCCTTTGCCTACTGCCTTTCTCTCTCGTCCTTCAAAATTGGAAAAGACTCAGAATTACTTGAAAGGCACAGACTTACAATAATGAGAATAGACAAGCCGATCCACCGAGGAAGACTGAACATGATCCTGTAATGGGGAGCAGCTGTCGTTGCTGACTACTCTGGGGAGTGCGTACATGGCCCCGGAAAGATCACTGCCCTGAGATGAGGGTTCAGATCCCAGCTCTACTTCCAGCTTGTTCTAAGCGACCAGGCTGGCCTCAGTTTCCTCATATAAAGAAAAGTACAAAAGGTCCCTCTCTGGGCCTGGGAACTGTTTGTGGTCACACAGCTAGTGAATTCAGTGGGGAGCTGGGAATTGCACCTAGATCTGATCCTAAATCCTGTTTCCAGCCACACTCTCATTTTTAGTTATGTATATGATCCTTTCAATAACATTTCAAAATAAACTTTACGTAATGAGAACACATTAAAAGAAAAATCTCACCCACAACCCCACTCCACCCAATCTGTAAATATTCTTAACTCTCCAAGTGTTTTTCCATGTGCATGTTATTGGTGTAGATTTGGGGGTGATCTTCCTCTGTTCTATGCTTCACATTATTGCATGGAGGCCATTCACGTTTTCAGCCTTCATTTCCAATGTTAATGTCTGCTGGCAGCATCAAAGTGACATGCTGTGGTTCCACTAACCATCCCCAGAAGCTGGTTGAAGAGGTGGCCTTCAGCTGTCATCAGGAGCAGCCTCCAAGCATCCTGGGGTGCGTGGCTTTGCTTTGATTTGCTCCCCGCAGGATTAATCTGCAGAAGTGGGAATCTGGGTTTAGTCCAGGGTTTCAGGCCCACACTGTGGACACTGGGCCAGGTGACTCTTTGTGGCGGGTACCATCTCGGGTGTTGTAGGATACTGGGCAGAATTCCTGACCACCTACTGGATGCCAGTAAGCTCCTCTGAGTTGTGACAACCCAAACTGTCTCTAGACATTGTCACATGTCCCTGGGGGTCAGACGGAATCACCCTTCCTGGACAATCATAGTATTAAAGGGTGTTGATATGAAAAATGGGTTGTAAGTAGAAAACAGAGATTTTCCAGAGCCAGGACAAAATTCAATTAGGGCAGAACTGAGGAGTACTGAGCATGGAGCATGAGCACTTAGAGGGGAGCCAGAGGCACTGAGCCTTGCTCCAGCACTGCTGTGCAATCTTCACTCCTCAAAGCCTCAGTTCCTCCCCTGTGACAAGGAAGCAGTGGTCATGACAGACCTGCCAGGCTCTGAAGAGTGGGCGATGTTACCAATGCTTACCCCAGTGCTGGCCACAGGAAGTGCCCAGTGAGTGTCATTCAGGTTTGTTGCTCTGCGGGGAGCGCTGTTGGTTTCCCCATCTTTCCATAGCTGTCATTAGAGATAAAAAAAAGTGGCAGTTTCTAGGTGGCAGAGGCAAAGGAAACCGTCTCTGTTCTGTGCTCCCCCAGCCTCCCGTACCACACACAGCCCTGGGGCTCAGATTCCCAGGGCAGCTTCTGGAGGCCTTCCTGGCTGGAAAGCTCACTCATCCGTCAGGAATGGGCTGGGCACCCTCTGTGTACCTGGTACCGGGGTGGTGAAAAGTAGGAGCCTGGCTCTGGGCTCAGGCACACTGGGGGCAGCACCCTGCATAGATGTGGGGTTGTGCCGTCTGGACTGTGCTGAGGACCCTGCAAATCCGTTCCCTCCTCTGTAGAATGGGGAACCTCACACCTGTCTGAGGCTCCCATGAAGCCATCTGCAGTGAGATCCAGGCAGACTTGTCCCGTAACAAGTGCTCAGTAAACCGCAGGCTCAGCCCAGAGCGATTGCTCCCCTAGGAGTCATGAGTTTGGTCATGAGTGTGGTTCTATGCCTAGGCCAATGGGCTTGTGGTCTTTGTCTCCAGGAGAAGTACGTGGAGGAACTTGCCGCAGTGAGGCAGACACTGCAGACGGACCTGGAAACGTCCATCCGGCGCATTGCTGACCTGCAGGCTGCCTTGGAAGAGGTGGTGTCCAGCGATAGTGATACTGAGAGGTAAACCTGAAAGTGACTAGTGGGGCTGGATGCAGCAGGGGCTGTGCCTTGGGGAGCTCTGCATTGTGGGCTCCAGTGGGCCCAGGGGCATGTCTGCAGGGAAACCCAAAGTGTCTGGGGGTTGGAGGTATAAGGGGACCGCTGAGGTGGGTAGAGAGAATGCTTCCTTGGTGCAGTTGATGTCTCCTTGTTACTGTGGAACCAGCAGGCCCTGCTCACTGAGTGTTGGGCGAGGCACTATGGCTAGAAAGTAAGCCCCAGCATGTAAAATTGGAAAACCTGTATGTCCAGTCTGGGTCCAACTCCCTCATCTGTAAAATGGAGAAAATAGTGTTAGGATGAGCCACATGAAATTACCAAGATGCATGGGGCTGGGGATTTAGCTCAGTGGTTAAGAGTGCTTGCCTAGTAAGCACAAGGCCCTGAGTTGATCCCTGGCACCAAAAAAAACAAAAAACAAAAAACAAAAAATTACCAAGATGCGACCATTTTGCCCTATGGATCAGCTCACCCGTAGGCTTGTTAGAATTTATGCATAACATCACTGAGAACAGTGCCGAGTCCGTAACTGTAAGCTGTGTTTGTGCAGAATAACGAGTGTCGTTTTTATAAAGGTGGTGGCCGATTTGGATGCCAAGTCAAAGGGCGAGATCACCCAAGCTCAGTGCCAGGGCTTCGCTCACCTGTCTCAAAAGATAGGCTGCTTCCTGTCATTTCTTCAGCCAAGTTTCCACAGCACGTGGGGTAGAGAGGGCTCCTCTGCTAGAACGAGCTTGAAGTGTCCCAGCTGGACACGTGGACCCAGGCTCTCCTAACCCTCCAGGTAGCCAGGGTGTCCAGTTCCCAGGAGCCACCCTCACAACCTCAGCTTGTGGCTTCTCCTGGAACCACAGCTGCCAGTCCTGCTGGAACTCTGCCCCAGACTGCATGGCACAGCCTGGGCAACAGGGAAAGATGTTTTCTTTGCATAGCTTTGCAACAAAGAACCTGCAGATGCAGTTCACTCCCAACACCCACAAAGCCCTGCTGGTATCTGAGCAGGCTGCACTAGAAACCGGTGCTGTTGGGTCTTTCTCTCTGGGAAGACTGGTATGTCTTACAGTCAGAACAGTCAAATCTCTGACATTGGAGTACTTGCAACTCTGTTTCTAGGAGGACCTGGGCCTCAGAGACATTCACACACAGCAAATTAGTACGCTTAGAATCCAGGTCGGCTGGGAGAGAAGGAAGTGACTGCTGTCTGCTAGAGGGGCAGGTGTGAGACGCATCAGGGAAGCAGAGAGGGGCATTATCCGGCTGTGGTTTAGCCACTTGGAAGAAAGAGACATTTATGTTAGAGATAAGAGCATGCATAGTTAAGAAAAAAGACTATACTAACAACCAGCATTCTGCCACTAGGGAAGGAATATTGGTGATTTTTTTCTTTGAGCTTATTTATATTTTCTAAAATCTGTGCAGTAAAAAAAAGTATGTATACACACACCCACCCACACACACACACACACACACACAAACACACACACACTCACTCACACACATATATATATTTGCAATGCTGGGGTTTGAACCCAGGGCCTTGCACATGGTAGGCAAGTGCTCGACCACTAAGCTACATTCCCAGCCCCCACTTCTTTCTCAAAATTTTATTTTGAGACAGAATCTTGCCAAGTTGCCCAGGCTGACCTTGAACTTGTGATCCTCCTGCATCAGCCTTGCAAGTAGCTGGGATCACAAGTGTGTGCCACCATACCCGGCTCAGTTACATACTTTTTACACTTAATTTTAGAACATACATCAACTCTTCCCTTGATACAGCCCTGGGTTGATCACAGCTGCTCGGAGATTTGCAACCTCCAGTTCTCCCGTGAAGATGTTCATGCTCAATAGCACAACACAGATCCCGTGGACTCTAAAACCTCCTGTCCGGGCCTCTAAATAAAGAGCTTTATCTGAAAAATTTTCCTTAGTTCATGCAAAAGTAACTTCCATGCATATTCCAAGTTTCTCCACCATTTCCTTCTGATTTGCACAGCTGCCAAACTGCTGGAAAGATGGCAAATAGTGATGTTGCAGCAGTTTCTAATTCCTGACTAGATTTAGGATCCTCCTGCTCCACTACCCCTTCCTCCAGTTTTATTAGTGTCACAACAGAGCCACCCTCTGTAATTGTAGACCCCTTTTGTGGACTTACATGCTGGATGCTTTGCCTGGCTTTCCCATTGCTGGACATGGCAGCACATCTGCATTCATAGTAATGAGGATGAATGGCTGTGGGTACTAGGATCTTGGGCCAAAGAACAGCCATTTTGGAATAATTTTCATTTGCATAGTAAGAGATTGTTTTTCTAAAAAACAATAAAAATTAAGAGAAAAATAATTTGGAAAGAGGCAGAGGGGCTTTGCTTGGGGAGGTGTGGGCAAGAGGTGGGACAGACATTTTGACAAGAAACAAGGAACAAACATCTCACTGGGGAACGAGATCCTTGTGGTGAGCAGCAGACATCACACGTCTCTGCTCACAGGGCTCTTCCCTGGTGTTACAGGGACCCCAGTCTCATCCTCATCATGGCAGGCGATCCCTTTATATCTCTTCCAGTTAATAAGGCTCATCCTCTGTTCTTTTCCATTGTTCCTGAGCTCCAGGCCCTGGGCACCCAGGAATCCTGTCTGAATGCTGGCTTTCTGTCTGTCTTCTCATGATTAAGGCTTCTGTGACCTTCAACCTTCATTTCTGCTGAGTTTCTAATGTCTTTTCCTTGAGTGGGTCTCTAGTTTCCACACAGCACTGCCTCATACTTCTAAGGTTGAAAGAGACCTCACCTGCATTTCAGGCTTGCTGTGAGGTGTGGAATGACTACTGAGTGCCAGCTTTAAAGAAATGCATCTCGTACCTGGAAAAGCCCCAGGCAATGAGTAGGATCCCTGCAATTGGAGGTAGGGGAAGAATTGGGGCTCCCACAGCCTTGGCATTTCAGCAAGCTTGATTTCCAATTAGAGATCCCATAGTCAAATTTCCGTGTGACCTTGAACAAGTTATTCAGTCTCTCTGACCCTCAGTCTCTTCATCTCTAAGGCAAATTGGTAATAAGAAATGAAAAAATATGATTCTCTAGCACAGAACCTTGTGTATCGTAGCGGCTTAACCCTTGTGAATTGCTTGCATTAATTCATGTATTTGATAAATTCTTACTGAGCACCTGTTCCAGGCATGGCCAAACATTGTACTGGGTGCTTGTGTTATTCCACTTACTTCTTGTTAGCATTTCTTTGTTGCAGATAAAGAGAGGTTGAATGGCTTGCCTGAAATCAGGTGGAAATTAATTGTCTTGGGCTGGAGCCTGGGTTTGTTGCATTGTTGAGGACCGTGGACAAGCTCAGGAATGGACCTGCCTTCTTGATGCAGCCTGCATCCTGCTGTGTGTGTGTGTGTGTGTGTGTGTGCGCGTGCGCGTGCGTGTGTGTCTGTGAATAAAGTGAGCAGATTGACAGAGGAAATGAGAATATATTGGGGGTTGTGAAGGCAGAGGATGGGGTGCCGTGATGCCTAGCAGGGTGGGTATACGCAGCCTGTCAGGGACAGTGTTAGCAGGGATTCCTGAAGGAGGAGGAGGAGGCAGCCCTGGGGAGATCTAGAGAAAGCATTGGAAAGAAAGAGTCATGTTCTAGAAAGTGAGACAAGAGCAGTGTTCCTGGGTATGGGAAATGAAGGAATAATGACTCTTTCTCCCCTTTCCACTTTTCCATCCACTTTGCCCCTTTCCCTTTCTCCTATGTTTCTTCCTTTCTCAAAATGACTCATGGAAACCCAACAAGACCTTCAGGTCTTTAATGTACCCCAGAACCCCACGCAGTACTGGCTCCATCATCTGTGAGATCCAGAATGAAATGAAAATTGGAAACTCCTTGTTCTAAAATAGAAAATCCCAGGACAGTGATGGCTGAGTATTAAGTCACACGTGGGCATATGTCACATACCGTGCAGCCAGCCCTGCCCCTAGCTGTGTTCTTGGGGAGCATTTCCTAGTTCTTGGCAGTCCTTGGTCCTAACTCAGTGTCTTAAAGCTCAGATTTGAGATTGAAACACAACACAGATGTCCATATCACAGGAATGGAGAAACTGGGAAAAAACTAGCTACAAAGAAGTCTCAACGTGTTTCCAAGAATTAATAATGTACGAAGCATGGTCTCTAACCACAGTGCAACCATACTGGTTATCAACAGTAAAAAAAAGTACATGTGTTGTTAGGCTGTGGATCTACTGCCCAGAGCGGGGTCTCCAGCTCCCACTCCAGGGCCAGCCTGGATTCCCCACCTCATTGGCAACTCCACCATGCTGCACTGCTCTTCTAATTGTTTTATCACCTGGGGGAAGAGCTTTGGATTGGGGCCTGAGGGATTGGTCTGAGATGCTTCTTCAAACTGATCTCTCAATTACGATTCAAACCCACCTGAGGGGAGAGGGAGAGAGGGAAGGAGGGAGGAAGGGACAGAGAGAAAGAGAGAAAAAGGAGAGAAAGGAGGGGGAAGATAGAGCTAGGGAATAGATCGGAGGAGAGAGAGAGACAGATGCTTCAGCCGCAAGTGAGGTTCTTTGAGAGACTTGTTCAAATTACAGTTATGAAGTCACATTTCCCAGTGTTGGAAATTAGATCTGAGTGTAACAAGCCTTCCAGGCTGGAAGTGTTGCTTTGTGCTTAGAAAGTCAGGTGGTGTGTGCACAGCCCTTCAGCGTTTGCTCTTCTGCGCCAGGGCTTCACCACTGTAACTTTAGATTGTGGCATCTACCTTCTTAGATTAATGGCACAGAGCTTTAAGATGATCCCTATGATTGATGGAGGGAGGGCTGCATTGGCTGATAGACAGGCACATCTATTCCCGGCCCAGACTTGCAGCTGCTCTATTGCCCTGGCTCACAGTTTGGGTGAGATGTAGAGAGGTCAGTAGATGACCTCTGACCTCTGGGTCAGCTAGAAGGGCATCCATTTCAACTGGGCCAATCTGAGATGAACGCTCTGGAAAGGTCTTCTGTTGCTGGGGTGAATGTGAGATGCACACTTTCCAACACGTATCCTTTGATAGCCTGGCTGAAAGTTGGCTATGGGATCACCTGGGTCTCACCACAGATGTGGCTGCCACTGGGGACCTATTTTTGAGTTTATTTATTCACTAAAGGACCCAGGCTGTGGCTGTGCTTCATAGTAGGACAGTCTTTGGGACTGCTAAAAGTCCTTTTCCTGCAACTATATTATCTTTTAGTTTGTACCACCTACGCCTGTGAGTGATGAGCCTGCTCCAGAGCTGGAAGGACAGTTTGGAAGATTTCTCTGTTAGTCTATACATTAGTCACTTTCCTATCACTGGAACAAAATACTGTATTTAACACCTACGACTTAAAGGAGGAGAGGCTTATTTTGGCTCACAACTTTTGGAAGATTCAGTCTATGCTTGGTTGGCTCCAAAGCATGATGGGAAGCAGGGCATGGCAGAGGAAAGGTACTAACCCTATTGCAGCCAGGAAGCAGAGAGAGAAAGGAGCAACCCTGGACAGGAATACACCCTTCCAAGTCACATCCCCAGGTACTCACTCTAACCAGGCCTCACTTTCTCATAGCACCTTTAGCTACCCATCTCATTAATGGACAAATCTACTTCTGTGTATAGTGCGCTCGTAATCCAGTCACCTTCCAAACACCTGAAACATCTGGGGGACATTTTAAATCTAAACCATAATGATTTAAGAAGGTTGACACTTCACCAAGTTATAGCACGAGGCCCTGGTGCAGGAGAACACCCACTTAAATGCTGCTACACAGGTCCCTTGCTTTCTGAGCAGACTTTTGACTACTGTGGTTCACTAGGAGTCAGAGCTCCAAACTACTATGTCTGCTTTGGCACTGCAGGATGTAATGAGAATTGAATAAAAGTACCCTTTCTGGAAGACTCTGTGCCACCTGTTTGCTATACGCTGTCCCCACAACAACTCTGAAGTTCCTATCATTAAAATCTCAGATTGTAGATGAGAAAGCTGAGGCTCACTGAAGTCAAGAATCTTTCCTCCACATACACAGTAAGTGATGGGGCTATAATTTGATTTTCAGACTGATTCTATGAGCCATGCTTCTAAGAATCAAGCTCTGTGGTCAAGTAAAGCACATGTCATTTCCTCCTTCCTCTGTCGAGGTCTCTTTTTTCTGCCTAATAGCTGGCCTGTCCAGATGGTGAACTTGTGTCTGTCCCTGAGATATGGGGCCGATGAATTTGTGTATTACTTCCCAGGCAGTATTTGCATTTAGACTGCAGTTATCTGGCAAAGACTCACCCTAAAGGAATACATCTGAAGACATTTAACCAATTACCTTTCTCATCATTAGTCTCCTCTTTACAAACTTCTAGCACAAATTCTTTTTAAAAAATCCACGTGCACCAAGGTGAGAAAGAACCACTGACCACAGATCAAGAGATGAGGGTTCCTTTCCCAGCTGTGCCTCTGATTGGATCAGAACCACAGACAGGTCTTCAGCCCTTCCAGGGCCTCTCCTTGTGGCTTACCAGATAATAACTGCTGGGCACCTGCTGTGTGCAGACTGGATGTGGCATAGGGCACAAACTCATGGCTTATGGAGTGTGCATCTCAGAGACTCTTCACAGGCTGGAAGGGCCACTGGATTCCAAACTCCCTCTTTTAAATAGAACTCCCTTTTTTGTACCAAAGAAAGTTCTAGTTTAGGATGAAGTGCAGCTATCCTTTAGCTGGCGTGAGAAAGGAAGATGTGGAGCTGAGCTCTCCCTCTAGTCTCTGTTTCTGACCCTGAGGAAACCCCTGTGAGGTCCCCCAGAGCTCAAGGCTCCATGCGCCGTGGTGTACAGACTCAAGTACCTTCTGGGACCAACAGTCTGTGATATGTGTGAAGGCAGCATGGTGGTTATTTCTACCCCATCTGGTTTAACACTTTTCTGGAGCAGGCAGAAGAAAACTCTCCCTGCATCTGCTGAAAAGCATTTCATTGGTCCCTATCCCAAAGCTTCCACCAGATCACCTCGCAATAAAGGTGTTAGGTGCCTTTGACATTGGTTCATACAACAAATATGGGACATAGTTCTCAGAAGTTCCCAATCCATCCTCTTTTTTAAGCATACTCTGCTCTGTTGAAACTTCTCAAATGACAGATAATGTGTGACGCAGACTGGACACCACCTTTGCTCTGGCCAATATTTCATCCTGAGTGGACAGTTAGACCACCTAGCAGCTCTTGACTTCTGCCTCAGAGGTCCTGTGCCAAATCCGGTGATGCAGGTTCACAGGCAGGAGAAGCAGAGTACAGTTACGATGAAGATGCAGAATTAACAGGCATCCAGACCTGCATCTTTTTATTTGTCCTCAGGGCTTATTCTTTTCCAAAGTCAGAGGCTTAGAGGGGATAATAAGGACAGCTTATAATTTTTTCCGCTTTATATTCTTTACCATGTTTTTTCCCACATAGCAGGGTTTAGCAGTGAGGCGGCAAGTTGTGCCTCCTTCCTGCTTGTGTATCATATCAAATATTGGCCTGGCAAACCCAGGCTTTCCTCTTAAGGTTGGAACCAGCACAGAGATAAATTATGGTGATAGAGTCTGGAAGGAATCAGGAAGCAAGTCCCAAATGAAGAAAATTTAGAGGGATTATTTACAGAGTTCTGTGTGTGGTGTAGGGAGGCCCCATGGAATGGTGTGGTACATAGGGGCTAGCAACAGCTGGGAGCAGTCACTGCCACTAGGCCTGAAGGGGTGAGGAAGGGTGCAATTGCTGGATTCCAGAGAGGAGGAGAGTGGAGGGAGGGGAGCGAGGGAGAGGGAGTGGAAGGGAAGAAATGAGAAGGGACATGGGTAGAGAGAAGGGGCGAGGGGGATGGGGACCACTACACAGAGGGGGCTTCCTGGCAGGAGAGACTGTCCTTCAGTGGAGAGACAGGACCAGCATAGGAGATGCACTGGAGAAAATCCAGGAAAAAAATTCTCCTCTCTCTGTTTTCCCCTCCTTCCTTCTGATTGTCAACTGAATTCCCCATTGGCTGAGCCCAAGGGGCAGCTGTGGTGGCACATTGATGTGGACCTTATAGTGCAGCCCTTGTGCACAGAGCATGGGGGAGGCCGCAGTGAGCGTGGAAGAGGAAAGAGAAGATGAGATACGGTGTGCGGCACAGTTGCACATCATGAAGCAAATGGGTCTCTAGCAGTGAAGGAAGGAGCCCTTTCAGGCGGTGGTTGATCTGAATGCTGAGCCCACTTGTGGGGAGTAACTCACAGAGCCCACTAGGGCAAAGCACGGACAGGATTTAACACCAGTGTGTGCTTTGATTAGTGATCAGACTAGAAAACTCTCCTGAGTGTTGTCCAAGTAAAAGTTGGTGTTTAGTTCGAGTATGTGAGCAAGTCTTCCAAATGCAAATGAATGAGTGTGCCTGAGTTCCAGGAGAGCTTCTGCTGTGTGAAAAGTCATAGAGTTTAGCATGTGGACATTTTGGGGAGGTGTTACTCCGTCTCCTATGGGGATAGTCACAAAAAAGATTTTGTTCCATTGCAGGGTCTTTTTCTTTAAAAGGGCACATAGTAAATATTTAGCCTTTGAGGGGCCACATAGTCTCTCTACTCTGTTATTATGCATTGTACAAAAGCAGTCGCAGACAAAAAACTTTATTTATAAAAGTAGGCAGTAGGTTGGACTTGGCCTACGGTGATCGTTTACTGGCTCTTTTCTGTTGGAATCACTAAGCACTTCTTGAGGACTGATCTGTCCTGAGCTCTGGTGAGCCCTGGGGCCGAAGGACAAACAAGATGTGGCCCACAAGGGGTGTTGCAGTTGGTAGGGACAGATGCATGTAACTAGAATCCTCCAAAGGTGATAGGTACTGGAGGGTAGGGGCCGAGGAGTAGCTGTTGCAGCTCTTGGAGGAAGCATGCAGGTCTTCCAAGGAAGGAATCACCCAAAGGCCAGCTGGGAGGGTCCAGCCTGAGGACTGAGGATTAGGTGATATCGTAGGTACCTGAGGGTTGTGGGTTGGTGGTCTGTATTCACACAGTGAGCACACCGGTTGGGAGTATGACTTTGATAGACTGAACAGATATGTGGTTCAAAGCTGTGTGACCCTAGACAGGGTGTCCAGTTCTCATCTCTAAAATGAAGTCTTATGAGTTAGGCAGAGGAAATTGTGTGTACAGCATATTTGTTGAAAGAAGGGATTCACCCCGAAGAATAGCTACTATTGTAATTAGTTTAGAGTCTCCCACAATGCTTTGGGAAGCTACTCTGCCCTGGGTCTGATGTGCCAGCCTCACTAAGAATGTAAAGCAAATGCCTTGCTTATTGGTAATAACAATGCTATTAGTAACAGCAGCACTGGTTGTACTAAAAAAAAGTAGTGGTAATGGTTGCTACCATTTAATTAGCACTATCTGTTTGCCAGGAACCATGCTGAGAAATTTACAAGGGTGAGCTCGCTTACTCTGCTTCCCACTCTGGAGGCAGGGCCCTATTATTAGCCTCATTTTACAAAGGAAGGCAGGAAGCTCAGAGGGGATAAGTTACTGCCCTACAGTCACACAGCAGCAAAAGTCGGAAGTGGGACTTGTCTAATGTTAATTAGACCCTACTGTGTCTAATGTTAATGACTGTGTTCCCCAGCCCCTGGCAGCACAAGTGTAACTCAGTCTCTCTCTGTCTTCTTGCAGTGTCCAGACTGCGGTGGACTGCAGCCCCAGTGGCAGAAAAGAGGTGTAAGTTAACCCTAAGTAGAACTGAGTGGCTTACCGAGGGTGAGCCCCTGGCTGTCTGTGTGCAGCCTGCAGCGGAAACATTCGCACTCACTGGGAGAATTACCAGCCATGCCTGTGAGTGCTCTGACTTCATGGTCATAACATATAGCATGGACGACATCAGAGTCCCCTTCCAGTTTAGAGAGAGGCCCATGTCTTCTTGCGCTCCTGTCCTCAGACACCTCAGTAGTTCCCCAGTGCCCCAGAATAGTCTTTTTGGATAGACATTGGTGTCTTGTACAATTTAACCCTTACTTCCTTCACTTACTATTCCTGCATTGTATGTTGTCTACACCCTGACCTTTCACACCCCCCATGTATATGTGTACTGTACTTTTCTTTTGGAATTTCCTTCCCTGGTCCCTATGTGGCCAGGTTGAACAGCCGAGTAGCTGAACCTCCGCTGCTTGGTGCCTTCTCTGTGCCACTAGGAAACAAAGCAAGGCTTTGCTTACTGCCCACTTATGCCTTTAGAGTTGGCACTCTGTTCTTTTCCACAGTACTAATATTTTCTCTCATGTTTCATGGCTCCTCATACAGGTGTTTATTTATTTGGTCTGTTAGGGTGGAGTCTTGAGGACAAGGTCAATGTT